>JBBDGP010003772.1:0-169528 GCA_037952835.1 Lithobates septentrionalis | reverse complement strand
GTAGAGGGATGAGTAGGGAGGGTGTAGAGGGATGAGTAGGAAGGGATGAGTAGGGAAGTTGTAGATGGATGAGTAGGGAGGTTGTAGAGGGATGAGTAGGGAGGGTGTAGAGGGATGAGTAGGGAGGGTGTAGAGGGATGAGTAGGGAGGGTGTAGAGGGATGAGTAGGGAGGTTGTAGAGGGATGAGTAGGGAGGTGTAGAGGGATGAGTAGGGAGAGTGTAGAGGGATGAGTAGGGAGAGTGTAGAGGGATGAGTAGGGAGAGTGTAGAGGGATGAGTAGGGAGGGTGTAGAGGGATGAGTAGGGATGGTGTAAAGGGATGAGTAGGGAGGGTGTAGAGGGATGAGTAGGGAGGGTGTAGAGGGATGAGTAGGGAGGGTGTAGAGGGATGAGTAGGGAGAGTGTAGAGGGATAAGTAGGGAGGTTGTAGAGGGATGAGTAGGGAGGGTGTAGAGGGATGAGCAGGGAGGGTGTAGAGGGATGAGTAGGGAGGGTGTAGAGGGATGAGTAGGGATGGTGTAGAGTGATGAGTAGGGAAGGTGTAGAGGGATGAGTAGGGAGGGTGTAGAGGGATGAGTAGGAAGGGATGAGTAGGGAGGTTGTAGATGGATGAGTAGGGAGGGTGTAGAGGGATGAGTAGGGAGGTTGTAGAGGGATGAGTAGGGAGAGTGTAGAGGGATGAGTAGGGAGAGTGTAGAAGGATGAGTAGGAAGGGTGTAGAGGGATGAGTAGGGAGGATGTAGAGGGATGAGTAGGGAGGGTGTAGAGGGCTGAGTAGGGAGGTTGTAGAGGGATGAGTAGGGAGAGTGTAGAGGGATGAGTAGGGAGAGTGTAGAGGGATGAGTAGGGAGAGTGTAGAGGCATGAGTAGGGAGGGTGTAGAGGGATGAGTAGGGAGGGTGTAGAGGGATGAGTAGGGAGGGTGTAGAGGGATGAGTAGGGAGAGTGTAGAGGGATGAGTAGGGAGGGTGTAGAGGGATGAGTAGGGAGGGTGTAGAGGGATGAGTAGGGAGGTTGTAGATGGATGAGTAGGGAGGGTGTAGAGGGATGAGTAGGGAAGGGTGTAGAGGGATGAGTAGGGAGGGTGTAGAGGGATGAGTAGGGAGAGTGTAGAGGGATGAGTAGGAGAGTGTAGAGGGATGAGTAGGGAGGGTGTAGAGGATGAGTAGGGAGGGTGTAGAGGGATGAGTAGGGAGGGTGTAGAGGATGAGTAGGGAGAGTGTAGAGGGATGAGTAGGGAGGGTGTAGAGGGATGAGTAGGGAGGGTGTAGAGGATGAGTAGGGAGGGTGTAGAGGATGAGTAGGGAGAGTGTAGAGGGATGAGTAGGGAGGGTGTAGAGGGATGAGTAGGGAGGGTGTAGAGGGATGAGTAGGGAGGGTGTAGAGGGATGAGTAGGGAGAGTGTAGAGGGATGAGTAGGGAGGGTGTAGAGGATGAGTAGGGAGGGTGTAGAGCAGGGGTCTAACTCTCCAGCTGTTGTGAAATACAAGTCCCATCATGCCTCTGCCTGTGGGAGTCATGCTTGTAACTGTCAGCTTGCAATGCCTCATGGGACTTGTAGTTTCACAACAGCTGGAGGGCCGCCAGTTTGAGACCCCTGGTGTAGAGGGATGAGTAGGGAGGGTGTAGAGGGATGAGTAGGGATGGTGTAGAGGGATGAGTAGGGAGGGTGTAGAGGGATGAGTTCTGCCCGTGGTGATAATGCTCATGGGGTGATAAGGGTGTGCCCAGGCCCTCCGGCACACCCCCATCCACACGTCGTTTTGTTTCTCATCTCCTCTGCTGATAGAAACGGATTTATTTATGTTTAGGTTGTTTAGGTTTATTTTTGTTACTTTGTATGTTTTGTAAATATGATTTTTTCAGGAAGATGGAAGTTTGTAGGATTTTTAAGCAACAAAAATATATAGATTAGTATGAAGGGAAACTGTCAGTGATCACATGATACATCTCCAGTCTCTGTGCTCTGATTGGCTGCTCAGTGATACAATGTATATAAATTGTAACTACAGATCCACATGTCTTGTGGGTGGTAATTAAAGGCACAGCGCAACATTTACTGTACAGAGATGAACCCTCTGCTCTCCCTATACACACATTACATCTCATCCACAATGTCATCACACCATCAGAATACAGACCCGGGAACTCAGCACAGGGATGGGGGGAACCCCTCATATTGGGCACAGCGGGTGTACAGACCCGGGAACTCAGCACAGGGATGGTGGGAACCCCTCATAATGGGCACAGCGGGTGTACAGACCCGGGAACTCAGCACAGGGATTGTGGGAACCCCTCATAATGGGCACAGCGGGTGTACAGACCCGGGAACTCAGCACAGGGATGGTGGGAACCCCTCATAATGGGCACAGCGGGTGTACAGACCCGGGAACTCAACACAGGGATGGTGGGAACCCCTCATAATGGGCACAGCGGGTGTACAGACCCGGGAACTCAGCACAGGGATGGTGGGAACCCCTCATAATGGGCACAGCGGTGTACAGACCCGGGAACTCAGCACAGGGATGGTGAGAACCCCTCATAATGGGCACAGTGGTTGTACAGACCCGGGAACTCAGCACAGGGATGGTGGGAACCCCTCATAATGGGCACAGCGGGTGTACAGACCCGGGAACTCAGCACAGGGATGGTGAGAACCCCTCATAATGGGCACAGCGGGTGTACAGACCCAGGAACTCAGCACAGGGATGGTGGGAACCCCTCATAATGGGCACAGCGGGTGTACAGACCCAGGAACTCAGCACAGGGATGGTGGGAACCCCTCATAATGGGCACAGCGGGTGTACAGACCCGGGAACTCAGAACAGGGATGGTGAGAACCCCTCATAATGGGCACAGCGGGTGTACAGACCCGGGAACTCAGCACAGGGATGGTGAGAACCCCTCATAATGGGCACAGCGGGTGTACAGACCCAGGAACTCAGCACAGGGATGGTGGGAACCCCTCATAATGGGCACAGTGGTTGTACAGACCCGGGAACTCAGAACAGGGATGGTGAGAATCCCTCATAATGGGCACAGCGGGTGTACAGACCCGGGAACTCAGCACAGGGATGGTGAGAACCCCTCATAATGGGCACAGCGGGTGTACAGACCCAGGAACTCAGCACAGGGATGGTGGGAACCCCTCATAATGGGCACAGCGGGTGTACAGACCCGGGAACTCAGAACAGGGATGGTGAGAACCCCTCATAATGGGCACAGCGGGTGTACAGACCCGGGAACTCAGAACAGGGATGGTGAGAACCCCTCATAATGGGCACAGTGGTTGTACAGACCCGGGAACTCAGCACAGGGATGGTGGGAACCCCTCATAATGGGCACAGCGGGTGTACAGACCCGGGAACTCAGCACAGGGATGGTGAGAACCCCTCATAATGGGCACAGCGGGTGTACAGACCCAGGAACTCAGCACAGGGATGGTGGGAACCCCTCATAATGGGCACAGCGGGTGTACAGACCCGGGAACTCAGCACAGGGATGGTGGGAACCCCTCATAATGGGCACAGCGGGTGTACAGACCCGGGAACTCAGCACAGGGATGGTGGGAACTCCTCATAATGGGCACAGCGGGTGTACAGACCCGGGAACTCAGCACAGGGATGGTGAGAACCCCTCATAATGGGCACAGCGGGTGTACAGACCCGGGAACTCAGCACAGGGATGGTGGGAAACTGCCATTCCTCTCCTTGACAGCGAGGTGTGAGGTTGCTAGTTCCTTTGCTCCTGTGCTTCCAGAGACCAGGGACTAGAGTTGCTCCTCTGCCCCAGGAGTGATGCAGGATCCTGGGGAGGATCCTGGTGGAGGCCCCCTGGATAGGCCTCAGCCTGTGGACGACACTGGGCCTGGCCCAAGGAAAGATGAGTCCCTGTCTGCCTTTAGACGGAGGGTTATTGAAACGCTGAAGCGGATTGAGAAGGAAGAGGAGAAGTTGGTGGCTTTGAAAAATGAATTTAAAAAGAAAAAGCAGATTTGTGCCAAAGTGTTCAGCAAGAAAAGAGCGGCTCTGAGGCCTGAGCTGAAAGACCTGGAACAAGCTCTGCGGAAGCAGAAAGAACTGGTGAGTTCTCTGAAGGAGAATAGTGGAGCATTTAAAGAAAAATCTAAGAATGAAGAAAGATTCAGCCAAATGAGAAGAGGAGCCGCTTCCTGCATGGAGGGTGAGGAGACCAGTGAGGAGATGCAGCTACAGACAGCAGAGAGTGAGAAAGTGGGCCCGGAGGATGAGCCCAGCTCTTCAACACCTCAGACATCTGCTGAGTCCTCAATGGTGGAGGCCTCTGTCCCCTTCACTCCCCAGCAATGTTTACCAGAACTGTAAACAGAGCGTAGCAGTTAAGACGGTCAATGGCCTGAGGGACAGTACGGGCTCTCTGACGAAGTCTAGGTCAGGGATCCTGGAGGTTGTCAGGTCATACTATGCCGATCTCCTGGGAGGAAGGAACCTTGATCGGACAAGGATGTTGGGTTTTTTGGACTCTACACCAGGACTGGAAAGTAATGTTCCTTTGATGAATTTGACAGATGAAATCACTGCAGATGAGGTAATTCAGGCTATTGATAAACTAGCCATCAAGAAAACTCCAGGGCCAGATGGTTTGACAGCCGAGTTCTATAAATGTTTTAAAACGATCCTGGCTCCCTACCTTGCGGAGGTTTTTAATGGCTGTTTGAATGAGGGTTCTCTCCCTCCCTCCATGAGGCAATCTGCAGTGATCCTTCTGTCAAAGGGTAAAGATCCTTCCATGATTGGGAATTGGCGCCCCATTAGCCTTCTTAATGTCGATAGAAAGATACTGGCAAAGATTTTCTTCTGGCGATTATCACCAGTTGCAGGCAGTTTGTTATCCCGCCACCAGCACTGTTCGGTCCAAGGGAGAAGCACTTTCTCAGCGGTGTTCGCTGTCCGGGAGGCCTTGGAGCGTTGTAGGGCTGCTGGTTGGGGTAAATATTTGCTGACATTGGATCAGGCTAAGGCCTTTGATCGGGTTAATCATGAGTACTTGTGGCTCCTTCTTGACAAATATGGCCTGGAGGGGGGTTTCATTGATTGGCTCAAGATTTTGTACAAAGGGGCTGAAAGCTTTCCTCTGGTTAATGGTTGGGTCGGGCAGCCCTTTGCGGTCGGCTCGGGTGTGCGTCAGGGGTGTCCATTGAGTCCTCTGCTATATGTGTTTGCAATCGACCCCTTCATTAGAAGGCTAGAGAGTGGACCATTGTGTGGGGTACCTTTGGGCATGGCTGGTGAGCCTCCCTTGAAGGTTGGGGCCTATGCTGATGATGTTTCTGTTTTTATCTCTGGGACTGCGGAGGCGCAGGAGGTGGTCTCAGTGATAGGGCAGTAAGCAGGGGCATCAGGTTCAAAGGTCAACCAGGACAAGTGTGAAGCTTTCTGGATGGGTGTGGAAGGGGAGAGCTTTGTTCTCCCGGATGACTTCCCGGAGCCCCAACAAAAAATTCGAGTTCTAGGCATTGAATTCGGCCCAGGTGACTATGGTCATGCAAATTGGGTGAACAGGCTGGAGAATGCCGATGCCAAGGTGGCAAGCTGGAAAGGTTGGCAGCTTTCCTTGAGGGAAAAGGTTGATCTGATCAAGACTTACCTGATTCCGATTTTTCTGTATGTCAGTTTTGTTTGCATTTTGCCAGTTTCTCTCTATACCAGGATCTATAGTTATTTCTTCCAGCTGTTATGGGGGAACAGAATAAACCTTGTCAAAAGGAATGTGACTTACCTTCCTAGGCGGGAGGGTGGTCTAGGGATGGTCAACCCTGTAGTCTTTTTCTCTCTGATGTTTGTGAAGTACAATCTTGGTAACATGTTGGCAGAGAGACCGCCTGGGTGGGTTGGTATTTTCCAGTCCTGGTTTAGGCCCTTTCTGCGAGACTGGGAAAATGGTGGGCCAGTGAAAAGCCTGAGGGTCAGGCATGAACAGCTCCCGGCTTATGTTGCCCCGTGTTTGAAAATGCTTCGGCAGTGGCAAGTAACAGCAGGAGAAGTCAAATCTCTTCCAAGGAAACTTCTTGAGAAGCGGATCATGAGCTCTGCTTTTTGCGAGCCACTGGCCTTGAGGGATTGCCCAAGCCTGGTTTTGGGGGTGGGTTTGCGATTGATTAATTTGGAGAGAATCCCGATGAAGTTTAGGGATCAGGCTTGGCTTGCCTTTCATGGAAAACTATATGTGAAGGGCAACTTGAAGTTTCTTTCCATGAGTGATCGGGGCTGCCCGAGAGTGGAGTGTGGAGGAGTGGTGGAGTCCATGGATCACTTTCTACTTCAATGCCCTTTTAATATAGAGGTGTACAAGAGGGTTGGGAGGGCTCTGAGTATACCCTTCCTCCCCCATATGAGTTATGCGGAGTGGGTGTATGGGGCATTCCAGACTCGTCGGGATTATGATTTGGAAACACTTTTTTTAGTTAGTCTGGTAGTCCGTTATTTCACGTGGAGTGCACGGTGTCAGGTATCCTTACGGGGTAAAATCCTCCCTGTCGAAGTGGTGGTGCAGGACATTCTGGGTGAGGTTGGGAAGATTTGGGGTCTTGAGAAAGGCAGGTGGCAGCAGGAGGCCTGGATAAGGGTGTGGAGGAATATCAGGACTCTGTAGCTGCTGCCTGTTGATCTCGGGGTGTGCGGCTTTTCTTTGTATTCTTGATTCACTCCCCTAGATTTTCAAGATGAAATATATTTTTGATAAAGGCTCCATGCATGGTGACGGTGATGTTCCTTAGTCTGGCTCTCCCATAGGGATTATGTAGTGCGCAATTTGGTTTGTACCGTTTATAATGTTCTTGTTTTGTATTATCAAATTCAATTATTTTGTAAATATGTTTTATTTATTTATTATGGTTTTATTGTATATAAGTTGTTGTTTGTAAGATTTTTCAATAAACAAAATTAACCCCTCATAATGGGCACAGCAGGTGTACAGACCAGGGAACTCAGCACAGGGATGGTGGGAACCCCTCATAATGGGCATAGTGGGTGTACAGACCCGGGAATTCAGCACAGGGATGGTGGGAACCCCTCATAATGGGCATAGCGGGTGTACAGACCCGGGAACTCAGCACAGGGATGGTGGGAACCCCTCATAATGGGCATAGCGGGTGTACAGACCCGGGAACTCAGCACAGGGATGGTGGGAACCCCTCATAATGGGCACAGCGGGTGTACAGACCCGGGAACTCAGCACAGGGATGGTGGGAACCCCTCATAATGGGCATAGCGGGTGTACAGACCCGGGAACTCAGCACAGGGATGGTGGGAACCCCTCATAATGGGCACAGCGGGTGTACAGACCCGGGAACTCAGCACAGGGATTGTGGGAACCCCTCATAATGGGCACAGCGGGTGTACAGACCCGGGAACTCAGCACAGGGATGGTGAGAACACCTCATAATGGGCACAGCGGGTGTACAGACCCGGGAACTCAGCACAGAGATGGTGGGAACCCCTCATAATGGGCACAGCGGGTGTACAGACCCGGGAACTCAGCACAGAGATGGTGGGAACCCCTCATAATGGGCACAGCAGGTGGAGGGATTTTTTTCAGCAGATATCACAGTGGTCAGGTGACTTTGTGTAAATCTCTCTATTCTCCATCTCGGGAAGGTCTCTACGCCTGAATTCCATTTTCTGCCCTCCAGAAAAAATCAACAGGAATTCTTCCTGACGGGTTGGCGTGTTGTTGGTCGGTCGGCGGCCCCATCACTTATCTCTCCTTTCTCTGAGCTAATCCACCATGTAAAGAGGGATCACATCATGGTGAGCCCCTCCATGTCCCTTCCCCCGTGACTGCAATCTGCTGATGTTTGTCACCCAAACGCTCATCATAGTAAACAGCTTTTACCGCCATCCCTCTAATAACCCCCCCAACACCCACCATCCACCCACCTATTACAATACCTCCCGCCAAACTACTACAACTCCAACCATCCACCCACCTACTACAATACCTCCCGCCAAACTACTACAACACCCACCATCCATCCACCTACCACAATCACCTCCTAGCAAACTACAACTCCCACCATCCACCCACCTACCACAACAATCTCCCGCCAAACTACAACTCCCACCATCCACCCACCTACTACAACCACCTTCCGCCAAACTACAACTCCCACCATCCATCCACCTACCACAACCACCTCCCGCCAAACTACAACTCCCACCATCTACCTACCACAACAATCTCCCGCTAAACTACTACAACTCCCACCATTCACCCACCTACCACCTCCTGCTAAAGTACTACAACTCCCACCATCCACCCACCTATTACAATACCTCCCGCCAATCGAATACAACTCCCACCATCCACCCACCTTCTACAACCACCTCCCACCAAACTACAACTCCCACCATCCACCCACCTACCACAACAATCTCCCGCTAAACTACTACAACTCCCACCATCCACCCAGCTATCACAACCACCTCCCACCAAACTACTACAACTCCCACCATCCACAACCACCTCCCGCCAAACTACAACTCCCACCATCCACCCACCTACCACAACAAGCTCCTTCCAAATTACCACAACTCCCACTGTCCACCCATCTACACAACAAACTCCCACCATCCACCCACGTACTACAACCACCTCCTGCAAAACTACTACAACTGCTACCACAACAACCTCCCACCAAAGTACTATAACTGCCACCACCCACCCACCTACCAGAATAACCTCCCACCAAAGTACTACAACTCCCACCATCCACCCACTTACCACAACCACCTCCTGCCAAACTACTACATCTCCCGCCATCCACCCACCTACCACAACAACCTCCCACAAACTAATATAACTGCCACCATCTACAACCACCTTCTGCTAAACTACTACAACTCCCACCATCCATCCACATACCACAACAAGCTCCCGCCAAACTACAACAACTCCCACCATCCACCCACCTACTACAACCACCTCCCGCCAAACTACAACAACTCCCATCATAAACACACAGGAGCCCCATAGGCCCACATCAGCCTCCCATCCTCCTCTGTACAGATCTGTGTATTTATTCTTCTGCAATCTCCAATAATGACAACAGAAAGAATCAGAAGGACACAGAGGGGCCACAGCACAGGGGCTTTGCTGACATCTCGTGGCCATTGGCAGAATTGCACTCTTCTGGGTTTCTGGCTGGTCAATACTCAGGAGCTGTGCAGGATTTTCAGGATCTCCAACCATCAGCAGGTCAGCATTTCTGAAAATTTTCATTCAAGAATATTACCAAGATCACAACTGTCCGGCTATTAAATGTACAGCTGCTTACATTCCATTTGTTAGTGTATATCTCCAGGTCAGACTCCTCCTAGTTTGTGTCTCTGCCCCTCCCACAATGGGGAGAGTTCCTGCAGTAGTCTGTGTCTCTGCCCCTCCCACAACGGGGAGATTTCCTGCAGTAGTTTGTGTCTCTGCCCCGCCCACAATGGGGAGATTTCCTGCAGTAGTTTGTGTCTCTGCCCCTCCCACAATGGGGAGATTTCCTGCAGTAGTCTGTGTCTCTGCCCCTCCCACAATGAGGAGATTTCCTGCAGTAGTTTGTGTCTCTGCCCCTCCCACAAATTGGGAGAGTTCCAGCAGTAGTCTGCGTCTCTGCCCCTCCCACAATGGGGAGATTTCCCTGCAGTAGTCTGTGTCTCTGCCCCTCCCACAATGGGGAGATTTCCCTGCAGTAGTTTGTGTCTCTGCCCCTCCCACAATGGGGAGATCTCCTGCAGTAGTTTGTGTCTCTGCCCCTCCCACAATGGGGAGATTTCCTGCAGTAGTTTGTGTCTCTGCCCCTCCCACAATGGAGAGATTTCGTGCAGTAGTTTATGTCTCTGCCCCTCCCACAATGGGGAGATTTCCCCCAGTAGTTTGTGTCTCTGCCCCTCCCACAATGGGGAGATTTCCTGCAGTAGTTTGTGTCTCTGCCCCTCCCACAATGGGGAGATTTCCCCCAGTAGTTTGTGTCTCTGCCCCTCCCACAATGGGGAGATTTCCCGCAGTAGTTTGTATCTCTGCCCCTCCCACAATGGGGAGATTTCCCTGCAGTAGTTTGTGTCTCTGCCCCTCCCACAATGGGGAGATTTCCCGCAGTAGTTTGTATCTCTGCCCCTCCCACAATGGGGAGATTTCCTGCAGTAGTTTGTGTCTCTGCCCCGCCCACAATGGGGAGATTTCCCTGCAGTAGTTTGTGTCTCTGCCCCTTCCACAATGGGGAGATTTCCTGCAGTAGTCTGTGTCTCTGCCCCTCCCACAATGAGGAGATTTCCTGCAGTAGTTTGTGTCTCTGCCCCTCCCACAATGGGGAGAGTTCCTGCAGTAGTCTGTGTCTCTGCCCCTCCCACAATGGGGAGATTTCCTGCAGTAGTTTGTGTCTCTGCCCCTCCCACAATGGGGAGATTTTTTGCAGTAGTTTGCGTCTCTGCCCCTCCAACAATGGGGAGATTTCCTGCAGTAGTTTGTTTCTCTGCCCCTCCCACAATGGGGAGATCTCCTGCAGTATTATGTGTCTCTGCCCCTCCCACAATGGGGAGATTTCCACCAGTAGTTTGTGTCTCTGCCCCTCTCACAATGGGGAGATTTCCCCCAGTAGTTTGTGTCTCTGCCCCTCCCACAATGGGGAGATTTCCCGCAGTAGTTTGTGTCTCTGCTCCTCCCACAATGGGGAGATTTCCTGCAGTAGTTTGTGTCTCTGCCCCTCCCACAATGGGGAGATTTCCCCCAGTAGTTTGTGTCTCTGCCCCTCCCACAATGGGGAGATCTCCTGCAGTAGTTTGTGTCTCTGCTCCTCCCACAATGGGGAGATTTCCTGCAGTAGTTTGTGTCTCTGCCCCTCTCACAATGGGGGGATTTCCTCCAGTAGTTTGTGTCTCTGCCCCTCCCACAATGGGGAAATTTCCCCCAGTAGTTTGTGTCTCTGCCCCTCCCACAATGGGGAGATTTTTTGCAGTAGTTTGTGTCTCTGCCCCTCCCACAATGGAGAGATTTCCCTGCAGTAGTTTGTGTCTCTGCCCCTCCCACAATGGGGAGATTTCCTGCAGTAGTACGTGTCTCTGCCCCTCCCACAATGGGAAGATTTCCTGCAGTAGTTTGTGTCTCTGCCCCTCCCACAATGGGGAGATTTCCTGCAGTAATTTGTGTCTCTGCCCCTCCCACAATGGGGAGATTTCCTGCAGTAGTTTGTGTCTCTGCCCCTCCCACAATGGGGAGATTTCCTGCAGTAGTTTGTGTCTCTGCCCCTCCCACAATGGGGAGATTTCCTGCAGTAGTTTGTGTCTCTGCCCCTCCCACAATGGGGAGATTTCCCGCAGTAGTTTGTATCTCTGCCCCTCCCACAATGGGGAGATTTCCCTGCAGTAGTTTGTGTCTCTGCCCCTCCCACAATGGGGAGATCTCCTGCAGTAGTTTGTGTCTCTGCCCCTCCCACAATGGGGAGATTTCCTGCAGTAGTTTGTGTCTCTGCCCCTCCCACAATGGGGAGATTTCCTGCAGTAGTTTGTGTCTCTGCCCCGCCCACAATGGGGAGATTTCCCTGCAGTAGTTTGTGTCTCTGCCCCTCCCACAATGGGGAGATTTTTTGCAGTAGTTTGTTTCTCTGCCCCTCCCACAATGGGGAGATTTCCTGCAGTAGTTTGTGTCTCTGCCCCTCCCACAATGGAGAGATTTCGTGCAGTAGTTTATGTCTCTGCTCCTCCCACAATGGGGAGATTTCCCCCAGTAGTTTGTGTCTCTGCCCCTCCCACAATGGGGAGATTTCCTGCAGTAGTTTGTGTCTCTGCCCCTCCCACAATGGGGAGATTTCCCCCAGTAGTTTGTGTCTCTGCCCCTCCCACAATGGGGAGATTTCCCGCAGTAGTTTGTATCTCTGCCCCTCCCACAATGGGGAGATTTCCCTGCAGTAGTTTGTGTCTCTGCCCCTCCCACAATGGGGAGATTTCCTGCAGTAGTACGTGTCTCTGCCCCTCCCACAATGGGAAGATTTCCTGCAGTAGTTTGTGTCTCTGCCCCTCCCACAATGGGGAGATTTCCTGCAGTAATTTGTGTCTCTGCCCCTCCCACAATGGGGAGATTTCCTGCAGTAGTTTGTGTCTCTGCCCCTCCCACAATGGGGAGATTTCCTGCAGTAGTTTGTGTCTCTGCCCCTCCCACAATGGGGAGATTTCCCGCAGTAGTTTGTATCTCTGCCCCTCCCACAATGGGGAGATTTCCCTGCAGTAGTTTGTGTCTCTGCCCCTCCCACAATGGGGAGATCTCCTGCAGTAGTTTGTGTCTCTGCCCCTCCCACAATGGGGAGATTTCCTGCAGTAGTTTGTGTCTCTGCCCCTCCCACAATGGGGAGATTTTTTGCAGTAGTTTGTTTCTCTGCCCCTCCCACAATGGGGAGATTTCCTGCAGTAGTTTGTGTCTCTGCCCCTCCCACAATGGAGAGATTTCGTGCAGTAGTTTATGTCTCTGCTCCTCCCACAATGGGGAGATTTCCCCCAGTAGTTTGTGTCTCTGCCCCTCCCACAATGGGGAGATTTCCTGCAGTAGTTTGTGTCTCTGCCCCTCCCACAATGGGGAGATTTCCCCCAGTAGTTTGTGTCTCTGCCCCTCCCACAATGGGGAGATTTCCCGCAGTAGTTTGTATCTCTGCCCCTCCCACAATGGGGAGATTTCCCTGCAGTAGTTTGTGTCTCTGCCCCTCCCACAATGGGGAGATTTCCCGCAGTAGTTTGTATCTCTGCCCCTCCCACAATGGGGAGATTTCCTGCAGTAGTTTGTGTCTCTGCCCCGCCCACAATGGGGAGATTTCCCTGCAGTAGTTTGTGTCTCTGCCCCTTCCACAATGGGGAGATTTCCTGCAGTAGTCTGTGTCTCTGCCCCTCCCACAATGAGGAGATTTCCTGCAGTAGTTTGTGTCTCTGCCCCTCCCACAATGGGGAGAGTTCCTGCAGTAGTCTGTGTCTCTGCCCCTCCCACAATGGGGAGATTTCCTGCAGTAGTTTGTGTCTCTGCCCCTCCCACAATGGGGAGATTTTTTGCAGTAGTTTGCGTCTCTGCCCCTCCCACAATGGGGAGATTTCCTGCAGTAGTTTGTTTCTCTGCCCCTCCCACAATGGGGAGATCTCCTGCAGTAGTATGTGTCTCTGCCCCTCCCACAATGGGGAGATTTCCACCAGTAGTTTGTGTCTCTGCCCCTCCCACAATGGGGAGATTTCCCCCAGTAGTTTGTGTCTCTGCCCCTCCCACAATGGGGAGATTTCCCGCAGTAGTTTGTGTCTCTGCTCCTCCCACAATGGGGAGATTTCCTGCAGTAGTTTGTGTCTCTGCCCCTCCCACAATGGGGAGCTTTCCCCCAGTAGTTTGTGTCTCTGCCCCTCCCACAATGGGGAGATCTCCTGCAGTAGTTTGTGTCTCTGCTCCTCCCACAATGGGGAGATTTCCTGCAGTAGTTTGTGTCTCTGCCCCTCTCACAATGGGGGGATTTCCTCCAGTAGTTTGTGTCTCTGCCCCTCCCACAATGGGGAGATTTCCCCCAGTAGTTTGTGTCTCTGCCCCTCCCACAATGGGGAGATTTTTTGCAGTAGTTTGTGTCTCTGCCCCTCCCACAATGGAGAGATTTCCCTGCAGTAGTTTGTGTCTCTGCCCCTCCCACAATGGGGAGATTTCCTGCAGTAGTACGTGTCTCTGCCCCTCCCACAATGGGAAGATTTCCTGCAGTAGTTTGTGTCTCTGCCCCTCCCACAATGGGGAGATTTCCTGCAGTAATTTGTGTCTCTGCCCCTCCCACAATGGGGAGATTTCCTGCAGTAGTTTGTGTCTCTGCCCCTCCCACAATGGGGAGATTTCCTGCAGTAGTTTGTGTCTCTGCCCCTCCCACAATGGGGAGATTTCCTGCAGTAGTTTGTGTCTCTGCCCCTCCCACAACGGGGAGATTTCCTGCAGTAGTTTGTGTCTCTGCCCCGCCCACAATGGGGAGATTTCCTGCAGTAGTTTGTGTCTCTGCCCCTCCCACAATGGGGAGATTTCCTGCAGTAGTTTGTGTCTCTGCCCCTCCCACAATGGGGAGATTTCCTGCAGTAGTTTGTGTCTCTGCCCCTCCCACAATGGGGAGATTTCCCCCAGTAGTTTGTGTCTCTGCCCCTCCCACAATGGGGAGACTTCCTGCAGTAGTTTGTGTCTCTGCCCCTCCCACAATGGGGAGATTTCCCCCAGTAGTTTGTGTCTCTGCCCCTCTCACAATGGGGAGATTTCCCCCAGTAGTTTGTGTCTCTGCCCCTCCCACAGTGGGGAGATTTCCTGCAGTAGTTTGTGTCTCTGCCGCTTCCACAATGGGGGGATTTCCTCCAGTAATTTGTGTCTCTGCCCCTCCCACAATGGGAAGATTTCCTGCAGTAGTTTGTATCTCTGCCCCTCCCACAATGGGGAGATTTTTTGCAGTAGTTTGTGTCTCTGCCCCTCCCACAATGGGGAGATTTCCCCCAGTAGTTTGTGTCTCTGCCCCGCCCACAATGGGGAGATTTCCTGCAGTAGTTTGTGTCTCTGCCCCTCCCACAATGGGGAGATTTCCTGCAGTAGTTTGTGTCTCTGCCCCGCCCACAATGGGGAGATTTCCTGCAGTAGTTTGTGTCTCTGCCCCTCCCACAATGAGGGGATTTCCTGCAGTAGTTTGTGTCTCTGCCCCTCCCACAATAGGGAGATTTCCTGCAGTAGTTTGTGTCTCTGCCCCTCCCACAATGGGGAGATTTCGTGCAGTAGTTTGTGTCTCTGCCCCTCCCACAATGGGGAGATTTCCCCCAGTAGTTTGTGTCTCTGCCCCTCCCACAATGGGGAGATTTCCTGCAGTAGTTTGTGTCTCTGCCCATCCCGCAATGGGGAGATTTCCCCCAGTAGTTTGTGTCTCTGCCCCTCCCACAATGGGGAGATTTCCCGCAGTAGTTTGTATCTCTCCCCCTCCCACAATGGGGAGATTTCCTGCAGTAGTTTGTGTCTCTGCTCCTCCCACAATGGGGAGATTTCCCTGCAGTAGTTTGTATCTCTGCCCCTCCCACAATGGGGAGATTTCCTGCAGTAGTTTGTGTCTCTGCCCCTCCCACAATGGGGAGATTTTCTGCAGTAGTTTGTGTCTCTGCCCCTCCCACAATGGGGAGATTTTCTGCAGTAGTTTGTGTCTCTGCCCCTCCCACAATGGGGAGATTTCCTGCAGTAGTTTGTGTCTCTGCCCCTCCCACAATGGGGAGATTTCCTGCAGTAGTTTGTGTCCCTGCCCCGCCCACAATGGGGAAATTTCCTGCAGTAGTTTGTGTCTCTGCCCCTCCCACAACGAGGAGATTTCCTGCAGTAGTTTGTGTCTCTGCCCCTCCCACAATGGGGAGATTTCCTGCAGTCGTTTGTGTCTTGGCCCCTCCCACAATGGGGAGATTTCCTGCAATAGTTTGTGTCTCTGCCCCTCCCACAATAGGGAGATTTCCCCCAGTAGTTTGTGTCTCTGCCCCTCCCACAATGGGGAGATTTTTTGCAGTAGTTTGTGTCTCTGCCCCTCCCACAATGGGGAGATTTCCTGCAGTAGTTTGTGTCTCTGCTCCTCCCACAATGGGGAGATTTCCTGCAGTAGTACGTATCTCTGCCCCTCCCACAATGGGGAGATTTCCTGCAGTAATTTGTGTCTCTTCCCCTCCCACAATGGGGAGATTTCCTGCAGTAGTTTGTGTCTCTGCCCCTCCCACAATGGGGAAATTTCCTGCAGTAGTTTGTGTCTCTGCCCCTCCCACAATGGGGAGATTTCCTGCAGTAGTTTGTGTCTCTGCTTCTCCCACAATGGGGAGATTTCCTGCAGTAGTTTGTGTCTCTGCCCCTCCCACAATGGGGAGATTTCTTGCAGTAGTTTGTGTCTCTGCCTCTCCCACAATGGGGAGATTTCCTGCAGTAGTTTGTGTCTCGGCCCCTCCCACATTGGGGAGATTTCCTGCAGTAGTTTGTGTCTCTGCCCCTCCCACAATACGGAGATTTCCTGCAGTAGTTTGTGTCTCTGCCCCTCCCACAATGGGGAGATTTCCCCCAGTAGTTTGTGTCTCTGCCCTTCCCACAATGGGGAGATTTCCCGCAGTAGTTTGTGTCTCTGCCCCTCCCACAATGGGGAGATTTCCCCCAGTAGTTTGTGTCTCTGCCCCTCCCACAATGGGGAGATTTCCTGCAGTAGTTTGTGTCTCTGCCCCTCCCACAATAGGGAGATTTCCTGCAGTAGTTTGTGTCTCTGCCCCTCCCACAATGGGGAGATTTCGTGCAGTAGTTTATGTCTCTGCCCCTCCCACAATGGGGAGATTTCCCCCAGTAGTTTGTGTCTCTGCCCCTCCCACAATGGGGAGATTTCCTGCAGTAGTTTGTGTCTCTGCCCCTCCCACAATGGGGAGATTTACCCCAGTAGTTTGTGTCTCTGCCCCTCCCACAATGGGGAGATTTCCCGCAATAGTTTGTATCTCTGCCCCTCCCACAATGGGGAGATTTCCTGCAGTAGTTTGTGTCTCTGCTCCTCCCACAATGGGGAGATTTCCCTGCAGTAGTTTGTGTCTCTGCCCCTCCCACAATGGGGAGGTTTCCCGCAGTAGTTTGTATCTCTGCCCCTCCCACAATGGGGAGATTTCCCTGCAGTAGTTTGTGTCTCTGCCCCTCCCACAATGGGGAGCTTTCCCGCAGTAGTTTGTATCTCTGCCCCTCCCACAATGGGGAGATTTCCTGCAGTAGTTTGTGTCTCTGCCCCGCCCACAATGGGGAGATTTCCCTGCAGTAGTTTGTATCTCTGCCCCTCCCACAATGGGGAGATTTCCTGCAGTAGTTTGTGTCTCTGCCCCTCCCACAATGGGGAGATTTTCTGCAGTAGTTTGTGTCTCTGCCCCTCCCACAATGGGGAGATTTCCTGCAGTAGTTTGTGTCTCTGCCCCGCCCACAATGGGGAGATTTCCTGCAGTAGTTTGTGTCTCTGCCCCTCCCACAATGGGGAGATTTCCTGCAGTAGTTTGTGTCTCTGCCCCTCCCACAATGGGGAGATTTCCTGCAGTAGTTTGTGTCTCTGCCCCACCTACAATAAGGAGATTTCCTGCAGTAGTTTGTGTCTCTGCCCCTCCCACAATGGGGAGATTTCGTGCAGTAGTTTGTGTCTCTGCCCCTCCCACAATGGGGAGATTTCCCCCAGTAGTTTGTGTCTCTGCCCCTCCTACAATGTGGAGATTTCCTGCAGTAGTTTGTGTCTCTGCCCCTCCCACAATGGGGAGATTTCCCCCAGTAGTTTGTGTCTCTGCTCCTCCCACAATGGGGAGATTTCCTGCAGTAGTTTGTGTCTCTGCCCCTCCCACAATGGGGAGATTTCCTGCAGTAGTTTGTGTCTCTGCCCCTCCCACAATAGGGAGATTTCCTGCAGTAGTTTGTGTCTCTGCCCCTCCCACAATGGGGAGATTTTGTGCAGTAGTTTGTGTCTCTGCCCCTCCCACAATGGGGAGATTTCCCCCAGTAGTTTGTGTCTCTGCCCCTCCCACAATGGGGAGATTTCCTGCAGTAGTTTGTGTCTCTGCCCCTCCCACAATGGGGAGATTTCCCCCAGTAGTTTGTATCTCTGCCCCTCCCACAATGGGGAGATTTCCTGCAGTAGTTTGTGTCTCTGCCCCTCCCACAATGGGGAGATTTTCTGCAGTAGTTTGTGTCTCTGCCCCTCCCACAATGGGGAGATTTCCTGCAGTAGTTTGTGTCTCTGCCCCTCCCACAATGGGGAGATTTCCTGCAGTAGTTTGTGTCTCTGCCCCTCCCACAACGGGGAGATTTCCTGCAGTAGTTTGTGTCCCTGCCCCGCCACAATGGGGAGATTTCCTGCAGTAGTTTGTGTCTCTGCCCCTCCCACAATGGGGAGATTTCCTGCAGTAGTTTGTGTCTCTGCCCCTCCAACAATGGGGAGATTTCCTGCAGTAGTTTGTGTCTCTGCCCCTCCCACAATGGGGAGATTTCCTGCAGTAGTTTGTGTCTCTGCCCCTCCCACAATGGGGAGATTTCCTGCAGTAGTTTGTGTCTCTGCCCCTCCCACAATGGGGAGATTTCCTGCAGTAGTTTGTGTCTCTGCCCCTCCCACAATGGGGAGATTTCCTGCAGTAGTTTGTGTCTCTGCCCCTCCCACAATGGGGAGATTTCTTGCAGTAGTTTGTGTCTCTGCCCCTCCCACAATGGGGAGATTTCCTGCAGTAGTTTGTGTCTCTGCCCCTCCCACAATGGGGAGATTTCTTGCAGTAGTTTGTGTCTCTGCCCCTCCCACAATGGGGAGATTTCTTGCAGTAGTTTGTGTCTCTGCCCCTCCCACAATGGGGAGATTTCCTGCAGTAGTCTGTGTCTCTGCCCCTCCCACAATGGGGAGATTTCCTGCAGTAGTTTGTGTCTCTGCCCCTCCCACAATGGGGAGATTTCCCCCAGTAGTTTGTGTCTCTGCCCCTCCCACAATGGGGAGATTTCTTGCAGTAGTTTGTGTATCTGCCCCTCCCACAATGGGGAGATTTCCTGCAGTAGTTTGTGTCTCTGCCCCTCCCACAATGGGGAGATTTCTTGCAGTAGTTTGTGTCTCTGCCCCTCCCACAATGGGGAGATTTCTTGCAGTAGTTTGTGTCTCTGCCCCTCCCACAATGGGGAGATTTCCTGCAGTAGTCTGTGTCTCTGCCCCTCCCACAATGGGGAGATTTCCTGCAGTAGTTTGTGTCTCTGCCTCTCCCATAATAGGGAGATTTCCTGCAGTAGTTTGTGTCTCTGCCCCTCCCACAATGGGGAGATTTCCCTGCAGTAGTTTGTATCTCTGCCCCTCCCACAATGGGGAGATTTCCTGCAGTAGTTTGTGTCTCTGCCCCTCCCACAACGGGGAGATTTCCTGCAGTAGTTTGTGTCTCTGCCCCTCCCACAATGGGGAGATTTCCCTGCAGTAGTTTGTATCTCTGCCCCTCCCACAATGGGGAGATTTCCTGCAGTAGTTTGTGTCTCTGCCCCTCCCACAATGGGGAGATTTCCCTGTAGTAGTTTGTATCTCTGCCCCTCCCACAATGGGGAGATTTCCTGCAGTAGTTTGTGTCTCTGCCCCTCCCACAATGGGGAGATTTTCTGCAGTAGTTTGTGTCTCTGCCCCTCCCACAATGGGGAGATTTCCTGCAGTAGTTTGTGTCTCTGCCCCTCCCACAACGGGGAGATTTCCTGCAGTAGTTTGTGTCTCTGCCCCTCCCACAATGGGGAGATTTCCTGCAGTAGTTTGTGTCTCTGCCCCTCCCACAATGGGGAGATTTCCTGCAGTAGTTTGTGTCTCTGCCCCTCCCACAACGGGGAGATTTCCTGCAGTAGTTTGTGTCTCTGCCCCTCCCACAATGGGGAGATTTCCCTGCAGTAGTTTGTATCTCTGCCCCTCCCACAATGGGGAGATTTCCTGCAGTAGTTTGTGTCTCTGCCCCTCCCACAATGGGGAGATTTTCTGCAGTAGTTTGTGTCTCTGCCCCTCCCACAACGGGGAGATTTCCTGCAGTAGTTTGTGTCCCTGCCCCGCCCACAATGGGGAGATTTCCCCCAGTAGTTTGTGTCTCTGCCCCTCCCACAATGGGGAGATTTCCCTGCAGTAGTTTGTATCTCTGCCCCTCCCACAATGGGGAGATTTCCTGCAGTAGTTTGTGTCTCTGCCCCTCCCACAATGGGGAGATTTTCTGCAGTAGTTTGTGTCTCTGCCCCTCCCACAATGGGGAGATTTCCTGCAGTAGTTTGTGTCTCTGCCCCTCCCACAATGGGGAGATTTCCTGCAGTAGTTTGTGTCTCTGCCCCTCCCACAACGGGGAGATTTCCTGCAGTAGTTTGTGTCCCTGCCCCGCCCACAATGGGGAGATTTCCTGCAGTAGTTTGTGTCTCTGCCCCTCCCACAATGGGGAGATTTCCTGCAGTAGTTTGTGTCTCTGCCCCTCCAACAATGGGGAGATTTCCTGCAGTAGTTTGTGTCTCTGCCCCTCCACAATGGGGAGATTTCCTGCAGTAGTTTGTGTCTCTGCCCCTCCCACAATGGGGAGATTTCCTGCAGTAGTTTGTGTCTCTGCCCCTCCCACAATGGGGAGATTTCCTGCAGTAGTTTGTGTCTCTGCCCCTCCCACAATGGGGAGATTTCTTGCAGTAGTTTGTGTATCTGCCCCTCCCACAATGGGGAGATTTCCTGCAGTAGTTTGTGTCTCTGCCCCTCCCACAATGGGGAGATTTTCTGCAGTAGTTTGTGTCTCTGCCCCTCCCACAACGGGGAGATTTCCTGCAGTAGTTTGTGTCCCTGCCCCGCCCACAATGGGGAGATTTCCCCCAGTAGTTTGTGTCTCTGCCCCTCCCACAATGGGGAGATTTCCCTGCAGTAGTTTGTATCTCTGCCCCTCCCACAATGGGGAGATTTCCTGCAGTAGTTTGTGTCTCTGCCCCTCCCACAACGGGGAGATTTCCTGCAGTAGTTTGTGTCCCTGCCCCGCCCACAATGGGGGAGATTTCCCCCAGTAGTTTGTGTCTCTGCCCCTCCCACAATGGGGAGATTTTCTGCAGTAGTTTGTGTCTCTGCCCCTCCCACAATGGGGAGATTTCCTGCAGTAGTTTGTGTCTCTGCCCCTCCCACAATGGGGAGATTTCCTGCAGTAGTTTGTGTCTCTGCCCCTCCCACAACGGGGAGATTTCCTGCAGTAGTTTGTGTCCCTGCCCCGCCCACAATGGGGAGATTTCCTGCAGTAGTTTGTGTCTCTGCCCCTCCCACAATGGGGAGATTTCCCTGCAGTAGTTTGTATCTCTGCCCCTCCCACAATGGGGAGATTTCCTGCAGTAGTTTGTGTCTCTGCCCCTCCCACAATGGGGAGATTTTCTGCAGTAGTTTGTGTCTCTGCCCCTCCCACAACGGGGAGATTTCCTGCAGTAGTTTGTGTCCCTGCCCCGCCCACAATGGGGAGATTTCCCCCAGTAGTTTGTGTCTCTGCCCCTCCCACAATGGGGAGATTTCCCTGCAGTAGTTTGTATCTCTGCCCCTCCCACAATGGGGAGATTTCCTGCAGTAGTTTGTGTCTCTGCCCCTCCCACAATGGGGAGATTTTCTGCAGTAGTTTGTGTCTCTGCCCCTCCCACAATGGGGAGATTTCCTGCAGTAGTTTGTGTCTCTGCCCCTCCCACAATGGGGAGATTTCCTGCAGTAGTTTGTGTCTCTGCCCCTCCCACAACGGGGAGATTTCCTGCAGTAGTTTGTGTCCCTGCCCCGCCCACAATGGGGAGATTTCCTGCAGTAGTTTGTGTCTCTGCCCCTCCAACAATGGGGAGATTTCCTGCAGTAGTTTGTGTCTCTGCCCCTCCCACAATGGGGAGATTTCCTGCAGTAGTTTGTGTCTCTGCCCCTCCCACAATGGGGAGATTTCCTGCAGTAGTTTGTGTCTCTGCCCCTCCCACAATGGGGAGATTTCCTGCAGTAGTTTGTGTCTCTGCCCCTCCCACAATGGGGAGATTTCCTGCAGTAGTTTGTGTCTCTGCCCCTCCCACAATGGGGAGATTTCTTGCAGTAGTTTGTGTCTCTGCCCCTCCCACAATGGGGAGATTTCCTGCAGTAGTTTGTGTCTCTGCCCCTCCCACAATGGGGAGATTTCTTGCAGTAGTTTGTGTCTCTGCCCCTCCCACAATGGGGAGATTTCCTGCAGTAGTTTGTGTCTCTGCCCCTCCCACAATGGGGAGATTTCCTGCAGTAGTTTGTGTCTCTGCCCCTCCCACAATGGGGAGATTTCCTGCAGTAGTTTGTGTCTCTGCCCCTCCCACAATGGGGAGATTTCTTGCAGTAGTTTGTGTCTCTGCCCCTCCCACAATGGGGAGATTTCCTGCAGTAGTTTGTGTCTCTGCCCCTCCCACAATGGGGAGATTTCTTGCAGTAGTTTGTGTCTCTGCCCCTCCCACAATGGGGAGATTTCCTGCAGTAGTCTGTGTCTCTGCCCCTCCCACAATGGGGAGATTTCGTGCAGTAGTTTGTGTCTCTGCCCCTCCCACAATGGGGAGATTTCCTGCAGTAGTTTGTGTCTCTGCCCCTCCCACAATGGGGAGATTTCCTGCAGTAGTTTGTGTCTCTGCCCCTCCCACAATGGGGAGATTTCTTGCAGTAGTTTGTGTCTCTGCCCCTCCCACAATGGGGAGATTTCCTGCAGTAGTTTGTGTCTCTGCCCCTCCCACAATGGGGAGATTTCTTGCAGTAGTTTGTGTCTCTGCCCCTCCCACAATGGGGAGATTTCTTGCAGTAGTTTGTGTCTCTGCCCCTCCCACAATGGGGAGATTTCCTGCAGTAGTCTGTGTCTCTGCCCCTCCCACAATGGGGAGATTTCGTGCAGTAGTTTGTGTCTCTGCCCCTCCCACAATGGGGTGATTTCCCCCAGTAGTTTGTGTCTCTGCCCCTCCCACAATGGGGAGATTTCTTGCAGTAGTTTGTGTATCTGCCCCTCCCACAATGGGGAGATTTCCTGCAGTAGTTTGTGTCTCTGCCCCTCCCACAATGGGGAGATTTCTTGCAGTAGTTTGTGTCTCTGCCCCTCCCACAATGGGGAGATTTCTTGCAGTAGTTTGTGTCTCTGCCCCTCCCACAATGGGGAGATTTCCTGCAGTAGTCTGTGTCTCTGCCCCTCCCACAATGGGGAGATTTCCTGCAGTAGTTTGTGTCTCTGCCTCTCCCACAATAGGGAGATTTCCTGCAGTAGTTTGTGTCTCTGCCCCTCCCACAATGGGGAGATTTCGTGCAGTAGTTTGTGTCTCTGCCCCTCCCACAATGGGGAGATTTCCCCCAGTAGTTTGTGTCTCTGCCCCTCCCACAATGGGGAGATTTCCTGTAGTAGTTTGTGTCTCTGCCCCTCCCACAATGGGGAGATTTCCCCCAGTAGTTTGTGTCTCTGCCCCTCCCACAATGGGGAGATTTCGTGCAGTAGTTTGTGTCTCTGCCCCTCCCACAATGGGGAGATTTCCCCCAGTAGTTTGTGTCTCTGCCCCTCCCACAATGGGGAGATTTCCTGTAGTAGTTTGTGTCTCTGCCCCTCCCACAATGGGGAGATTTCCCTGCAGTAGTTTGTATCTCTGCCCCTCCCACAATGGGGAGATTTCCTGCAGTAGTTTGTGTCTCTGCCCCTCCCACAATGGGGAGATTTCCCTGCAGTAGTTTGTATCTCTGCCCCTCCCACAATGGGGAGATTTCCTGCAGTAGTTTGTGTCTCTGCCCCTCCCACAATGGGGAGATTTTCTGCAGTAGTTTGTGTCTCTGCCCCTCCCACAACGGGGAGATTTCCTGCAGTAGTTTGTGTCTCTGCCCCTCCCACAATGGGGAGATTTCCTGCAGTAGTTTGTGTCTCTGCCCCTCCCACAACGGGGAGATTTCCTGCAGTAGTTTGTGTCTCTGCCCCTCCCACAATGGGGAGATTTCCTGCAGTAGTTTGTGTCTCTGCCCCTCCCACAATGGGGAGATTTCCCTGCAGTAGTTTGTATCTCTGCCCCTCCCACAATGGGGAGATTTCCTGCAGTAGTTTGTGTCTCTGCCCCTCCCACAATGGGGAGATTTCCCTGCAGTAGTTTGTATCTCTGCCCCTCCCACAATGGGGAGATTTCCTGCAGTAGTTTGTGTCTCTGCCCCTCCCACAATGGGGAGATTTCCTGTAGTAGTTTGTGTCTCTGCCCCTCCCACAATGGGGAGATTTCCCTGCAGTAGTTTGTATCTCTGCCCCTCCCACAATGGGGAGATTTCCTGCAGTAGTTTGTGTCTCTGCCCCTCCCACAATGGGGAGATTTTCTGCAGTAGCTTGTGTCTCTGCCCCTCCCACAATGGGGAGATTTCCTGCAGTAGTTTGTGTCTCTGCCCCTCCCACAATGTGGAGATTTCCTGCAGTAGTTTGTGTCTCTGCCCCTCCCACAACGGGGAGATTTCCTGCAGTAGTTTGTGTCTCTGCCCCTCCCACAATGGGGAGATTTCCTGCAGTAGTTTGTGTCTCTGCCCCTCCCACAATGGGGAGATTTCCTGCAGTAGTTTGTGTCTCTGCCCCTCCCACAATGGGGAGATTTCTTGCAGTAGTTTGTGTCTCTGCCCCTCCCACAATGGGGGGATTTCCTGCAGTAGTCTGTGTCTCTGCCCCTCCCACAATGGGGTGATTTCCTGCAGTAGTTTGTGTCTCTGCCCCTCCCACAATGGGGAGATTTCTTGCAGTAGTTTGTGTTTCTGCCCCTCCCACAATGGGGAGATTTCTTGCAGTAGTTTGTGTCTCTGCCCCTCCCACAATGGGGAGATTTCTTGCAGTAGTTTGTGTCTCTGCCCCTCCCACAATGGGGAGATTTCCTGCAGTAGTCTGTGTCTCTGCTCCTCCCACAATGGGGTGATTTCCTGCAGTAGTTTGTGTCTCTGCCCCTCCCACAATGGGGAGATTTCTTGCAGTAGTTTGTGTTTCTGCCCCTCCCACAATGGGGAGGTTTCCTGCAGTAGTTTGTGTGTCTGCCCCTCCCACAATGGGGAAATTTCCCTGCAGTAGTTTGTGTCTCTGCCCCTCCCACAATGGGGGGATTTCCCTGCAGTAGTTTGTGTCTCTGCCCCTCCCACAATGGGAGGATTTCCTGCAGTAGTTTGTGTCTCTGCCCCTCCCACAATGGGGAGATTTCTTGCAGTAGTTTGTGTCTCTGCCCCTCCCACAATGGGGAGACTTCCTGCAGTAGTTTGTGTCTCTGCCCCTCCCACAATGGGGAGATTTCCTGCAGTAGTTTGTGTCTCTGCCCCTCCCACAATGGGGAGATTTCTTGCAGTAGTTTGTGTCTCTGCCCCTCCCACAATGGGGAGATTTCCCTGCAGTAGTTTGTGTCTCTGCCCCTCCCACAATGGGGGGATTTCCTGCAGTAGTTTGTGTCTCTGCCCCTCCCACAATGGGGAGATTTCTTGCAGTAGTTTGTGTCTCTGCCCCTCCCACAATGGGGAGATTTCCCCCCAGTAGTTTGGTCCTCTGCCCCTCCCACAATGGGGAGATTTCTTGCAGTAGTTTGGTCCTCTGCCCCTCCCACAATGGGGAGATTTCTTGCAGTAGTTTGTGTCTCTGCCAGTGCCAACGCTCCCCCATCTGCAGAGTATTCCTCCTGTGGAAGTCCGGAGGGGAAGGGCCCCTGGGGGCCACACTATTACGGCAGGAGATTAGACGGGGGGCTCTGAGGGGGTTCCTTCTCATTGGTCAGGGATTCCTCCCCCTCCTCTATCATGGCGGCGGTGAGGCCAATAAAGAATTTCCTCGGTTATTGTTTATTTTCTGGGCAGACATTGGGCCTCTAATAAGAAATGAAACCCATCGCCTCCATTCACTAAGGGGTGTTGCTGTAAAGAAAATTGCAGAGCTTTTCATTCTGTGAAACATGTACATTCGTTCTGTGTGAATAAGGTCAAAATCAAATGTCACTCGGATACTTTCTCTCCAGGTCGAATGTTATTCATTCATACAAAATCACCAGCAAGAGGAAAATACCACATTATGGCCACTAGATGGTGTTGATGAATTGAGGAAATAAATACTCATTTACTGTGACCAGCAGCTCCATCTAGTGGCCACTATGAGGTAATTCCCTGAACCCGCTGTTTTTCATGAACGAATGACATTCAACCTGGAGAGAAAATAGAGGCTGTCTCCAGCCAGATCGAATATTTAGAGGGTTCCCAACAATGAGATCTCTGTGCTGGAGTCCGAAACCATAAATGTCATTCCGGGAGTGAGGGCCCCCCCCCCCCCTCCTAGGAAACCGGATTCGTCAGGAAGACGCTCGCTACCCCCCCCCCCCCCCCCGACACCCGACTTCCACCTCACTGACCCCCAATATCATCACAGATCCACCCTCTGCCACAAATCACCCGCCATTCACCGATCACACCGAACGTCGCCTTCCGGAGCGTTTATGAGCGATGTCGTTTCTTTAATCAGCCAATAGAGATCAATGTCATCAGTTCCATCATTTGTCACTACGATTGTGTCAGCATTTCCATCCCTCTTTATGTTTTATTTATTGATTGTTTAAAACTTTTTATTACTTTATGGGGTTAAAGGTTAGTGTTAGGGGTTAATGTATTTATCATTTATTTATTTTCTTATTATTTATTTTGTTAGGATTAGTAGTTAATATTGGGATTGGGGGTTAATATCACTGTTAGGGGTTCATTTTAGGGTTTAGGATTGTATTAGGGTTAATATTAGTGTTAGGGTTATATTAGAGTTAGGGGTTTATCATTAGGCTTAGGGGATATTACAGTTTAGGATTATATTAGTGTAAGGGGTTAATATTAAGGTTTAGGATTGTATTAGGGTTAATGTTAGTGTTAGGGGTTAATGTTAGTGTTTAGGATTATATTAGGGTTAGGGTTTAGGAATAGGGGTTAGTATTAGTGTTAGGGGTTAATATTAGTGTTGGGGTTAATGTTAGGGTTTAGGATTATATAAGGGTTAATATTAGTGTTAGGGGTTAGTATTAGTGTTAGGGGTTAATGTTAGTGTTGGGGTTAATGTTAGGGTTTATGATTATATAAGGGTTAATATTAGTGTTAGGGGTTAGTATTAGTGTTAGGGGTTAATGTTAGTGTTTAGGATTATATTAGGGTTAGGGTTTAGGAATAGGGGTTAGTGTTAGGGGTTATTATTAGTGTTGGGGTTAATGTTAGGGTTTAGGATTATATAAGGGTTATTATTAGTGTTAGGGGTTAGTATTAGTGTTAGGGGTTAATATTAATGTTAGTGGTTAATATTAGTATCAGGGGTTATTAGTGTTGGGGGTTAATGTTGGGGTTTAGGATTATATAAGGGTTATTATTAGTGTTAGGGGTTAGTATTAGTGTTAGGGGTTAGTATTAGTGTTAGTGGTTAATATTAGTATCAGGGGTTAATATTAGTGTTGGGGGTTAATGTTAGGGTTTAGGATTATATAAGGGTTATTATTAGTGTTAGGGGTTAGTATTAGTGTTAGTGGTTAATATTAGTATCAGGGGTTAATATTAGTGTTGGGGGTTAATGTTAGGGTTTAGGATTATATAAGGGTTATTATTAGTGTTAGGGGTTAGTATTAGTGTTAGTGGTTAATATTAGTATCAGGGGTTAATATTAGTGTTGGGGGTTAATGTTAGGGTTTAGGATTATTTAAGGGTTATTATTAGTGTTAGGGGTTAGTATTAGTATTAGGGGTTAATATTAGTGTTAGGGGTTAATATTAGGGTTTAGGATTATATTAGGGTTAATGTTAGTGTTAGGGGTTAATATTAGTGTTAGGGGTTAATATTAGTATTGGGGGTTTAATATTAGAAACATAATGAAAGGTCTGGCGTCGTGCCAACTTCACCTCCATCCCAAATAAGGTCGATGGATACAAAGGAATCGATCGGGGACTTTGGATGGGGTGAATATGGTCAGCCAATGAAAATGCCATAAATACATAAAAATACATTTCTTGCGACTTGTGGGGCATGTAGAAGACCACAGCGGTAGTAAGCACCCCTATGAGGTATACATACAGTGTGAAAAGAAAACAATCCACATACAAAGGTCAATAAATTGTATATAAAAGCAATATACAGGCGTCAAAGTTATGTACAAGCATCAGTAGTACCCGACGCGTTTCACCGGGCCTTGCTCGCTTCTTCAGGGGTAGATGCTTTAGTGTATCTGCAATACAAGTAATAAACCAAGTAAATGTATGTAAATAGGATTGGTGGGAAGGTGAATGGTTGTAGGGGGTCTGGGTAGGAGACCCCACACTCACCAATGGGCTGGGCCCGGTCATCAATCACAGGCGGCGGCAGCAACAGACATCCAGGGAGGCGCTGAGGAGGCGGAGAAATCGGCAACTACAACCGGGAGCAACCGGAGGACGGACATGACTATGGTGTGAGTGTCCCTAGAAGTATCACCTCATCCTTAATGGATGACAACTGGAAATAATGAATAATAAAGGAGTATATATATATATATATGTGTATCGATCGACCCTGAGAATGCAGTAAATTGGTCTGCATAAAACTATTGATAACCCAGCATGGGGGAACCGCTGCTTAGCTCACCTTTCAGTGTGGATTTATTTGATACTTTTTCTCCCCCCCCCCCCCAGTGCACCCCACATATCATGTAATACTCTCCACACCTTTCCAATGAATATTCCCAGTCCAATCGTCCCCCACACTGGTCTGTGAACATTTCTATACATATATTTATAGTAATGATCTCGTCTGTATTCTCTTCTACCATTCATTATCTTTACCAGAGGTTACCCCGTGCTGGTTTAAGAATAGTTTTATGGGGGTCCCTGAATCTGGGAGTCTCCACAAGTCTGAGAGGACTGAGGTCCAGGAATATGGGGGTCCTGGATCTGGGGGTCTTTACCAGTCTGTGAGGACTGAGGTCCAGGAATATGGGGGTCCTGGATCTGGGGGTCTTTACCAGTCTGTGAGGACTGAGGCCCAGGAATATGGGGGTCCTGAATCTGGGGGTCTCCACCAGTCTGTGAGGACTGAGGCCCGGGAATATGGGGGTCCTGGATCTGGGGGTCTCCACCAGTCTGTGAGGACTGAGGCCCAGGAATATGGGGGTCCTGGATCTGGGGGTCTTCACCGGTCTGTGAGGACTGAGGCCCAGGAATATGGGGGTCCTGGATCTGGGGGTCTTCACCGGTCTGTGAGGACTGAGGCCCGGGAATATGGGGGTCCTGAATCTGGGGGTCTCCACCAGTCTGTGAGGACTGAGGCCCAGGAATATGGGGGTCCTGGATCTGGGGGTCTTCACCGGTCTGTGAGGACTGAGGCCCAGGAATATGGGGGTCCTGGATCTGGGGGTCTTCACCGGTCTGTGAAGACTGAGGCCCAGGAATATAGGGGTCCCTGGATCTGGGGGTCTTCATCAGTCTGTGAGGACTGAGGCCCAGGAATATGGGGGTCCTAGATCTGGGGGTCTTCACCAGTCTGTGAGGACTGAGGCCCAGGAATATGGGGGTCCTGGATCTGGGGGCCTCCACCAGTCTGTGAAGACTGAGGCCCAGGTATATGGGGGTCCCTGAATCTGGGGGCCTCCACCAGTCTGTGAGGACTGAGGCCCGGGAATATGGGGGTCCCTGGATCTGGGGGTCTTCACCAGTCTGTGAGGACTGAGGCCCAGGAATATGGGGTCCCTGGATCTGGGGGTCTTCACCGGTCTGTGAGGACTGAGGCCCAGGAATATGGGGGTCCTGGATCTGGGGGCCTCCACCAGTCTGTGAAGACTGAGGCCCAGGAATATGGGGGTCCCTGGATCTGGGGGTCTTCACCAGTCTGTGAAGACTGAGGCCCAGGAATATGGGGGTCCCTGGAGCTGGGGGTCTTCACCAGTCTGTGAGGACTGAGGCCCAGGAATATGGGGTCCCTGGATCTGGGGGCCTCCACTAGTCTGTGAAGACTGAGGCCTAGGAATATGGGGGTCCTGGATCTGGGGGTCTCCACCAGTCTGTGAAGACTGAGGCCCAGGAATATGGGGGTCCTGGATCTGGGGGTCTTCACCGGTCTGTGAGGACTGAGGCCCAGGAATATGGGGGTCCTGGATCTGGGGGCCTCCACCAGTCTGTGAAGACTGAGGCCCAGGAATATGGGGGTCCCTGGATCTGGGGGCCTCCACCAGTCTGTGAAGACTGAGGCCCAGGAATATGGGGGTCCCGGATCTGGGGGCCTCCACCAGTCTGTGAAGACTGAGGCCCAGGAATATGGGGGTCCCTGGATCTGGGGGTCTTCACCAGTCTGTGAAGACTGAGGCCCAGGAATATGGGGGTCCCTGGATCTGGGGATCTTCACCAGTCTGTGAGGACTGAGGCCCAGGAATATGGGGGTCCCTGGATCTGGGGGTCTTCACCAGTCTGTGAGGACTGAGGCCCAGGAATATGGGGGTCCCTGGATCTGGGGGCCTCCACCAGTCTGTGAAGACTGAGGCCCAGGAATATGGGGGTCCCGGATCTGGGGGCCTCCACCAGTCTGTGAAGACTGAGGCACAGGAATATGGGGGTCCCGGATCTGGGGGCCTCCACCAGTCTGTGAAGACTGAGGCCCAGGAATATGGGGGTCCCTGGATCTGGGGGTCTTCACCAGTCTGTGAAGACTGAGGCCCAGGAATATGGGGGTCCCTGGATCTGGGGGTCTTCACCAGTCTGTGAGGACTGAGGCCCAGGAATATGGGGGTCCCTGGATCTGGGGGCCTCCACCAGTCTGTGAAGACTGAGGCCCAGGAATATGGGGGTCCCGGATCTGGGGGCCTCCACCAGTCTGTGAAGACTGAGGCCCAGGAATATGGGGGTCCCTGGATCTGGGGGTCTTCACCAGTCTGTGAAGACTGAGGCCCAGGAATATGGGGGTCCCTGGATCTGGGGGTCTTCACCAGTCTGTGAAGACTGAGGCCCAGGAATATGGGGGTCCCTGGATCTGGGGGCCTCCACCAGTCTGTGAGGACTGAGGCCCAGGAATATGGGGGTCCTGGATCTGGGGGTCTTCACCGGTCTGTGAGGACTGAGGCCCAGGAATATGGGGGTCCTGGATCTGGGGGCCTCCACCAGTCTGTGAAGACTGAGGCCCAGGAATATGGGGGTCCCTGGATCTGGGGGTCTTCACCAGTCTGTGAAGACTGAGGCCCAGGAATATGGGGGTCCCTGGATCTGGGGGTCTTCACCAGTCTGTGAGGACTGAGGCCCAGGAATATGGGGGTCCCTGGATCTGGGGGCCTCCACCAGTCTGTGAAGACTGAGGCCCAGGAATATGGGGGTCCCGGATCTGGGGGCCTCCACCAGTCTGTGAAGACTGAGGCCCAGGAATATGGGGGTCCCTGGATCTGGGGGTCTTCACCAGTCTGTGAAGACTGAGGCCCAGGAATATGGGGGTCCCTGGATCTGGGGGTCTTCACCAGTCTGTGAAGACTGAGGCCCAGGAATATGGGTGTGCCTGGATCTGGGGGCCTCCACCAGTCTGTGAGGACTGAGGCCCAGGAATATGGGGGTCCTGGATCTGGGGGTCTTCACCGGTCTGTGAGGACTGAGGCCCAGGAATATGGGGGTCCTGGATCTGGGGGCCTCCACCAGTCTGTGAAGACTGAGGCCCAGGAATATGGGGGTCCCTGGATCTGGGGGCCTCCACCAGTATGTGAAGACTGAGGCCCAGGAATATGGGGGTCCCGGATCTGGGGGCCTCCACCAGTCTGTGAAGACTGAGGCCCAGGAATATGGGGGTCCCTGGATCTGGGGGTCTTCACCAGTCTGTGAAGACTGAGGCCCAGGAATATGGGGGTCCCTGGATCTGGGGGTCTTCACCAGTCTGTGAGGACTGAGGCCCAGGAATATGGGGGTCCCTGGATCTGGGGGTCTTCACCAGTCTGTGAGGACTGAGGCCCAGGAATATGGGGGTCCCTGGATCTGGGGGCCTCCACCAGTCTGTGAAGACTGAGGCCCAGGAATATGGGGGTCCCGGATCTGGGGGCCTCCACCAGTCTGTGAAGACTGAGGCCCAGGAATATGGGGGTCCCGGATCTGGGGGCCTCCACCAGTCTGTGAAGACTGAGGCCCAGGAATATGGGGGTCCCTGGATCTGGGGGTCTTCACCAGTCTGTGAGGACTGAGGCCCAGGAATATGGGGGTCCCTGGATCTGGGGGTCTTCACCAGTCTGTGAGGACTGAGGCCCAGGAATATGGGGGTCCCTGGATCTGGGGGCCTCCACCAGTCTGTGAAGACTGAGGCCCAGGAATATGGGGGTCCCGGATCTGGGGGCCTCCACCAGTCTGTGAAGACTGAGGCCCAGGAATATGGGGGTCCCGGATCTGGGGGCCTCCACCAGTCTGTGAAGACTGAGGCCCAGGAATATGGGGGTCCCTGGATCTGGGGGTCTTCACCAGTCTGTGAAGACTGAGGCCCAGGAATATGGGGGTCCCTGGATCTGGGGGTCTTCACCAGTCTGTGAAGACTGAGGCCCAGGAATATGGGGGTCCCTGGATCTGGGGGCCTCCACCAGTCTGTGAGGACTGAGGCCCAGGAATATGGGGGTCCCTGGAGCTGGGGGTCTTCACCGGTCTGTGAGGACTGAGGCCCAGGAATATGGGGGTCCTGGATCTGGGGGCCTCCACCAGTCTGTGAAGACTGAGGCCCAGGAATATGGGGGTCCTGGATCTGGGGGTCTTCACCGGTCTGTGAGGACTGAGGCCCAGGAATATGGGGGTCCTGGATCTGGGGGTCTTCACCAGTCTGTGAGGACTGAGGCCCAGGAATATGGGGGTCCTGGATCTGGGGGCCTCCACCAGTCTGTGAAGACTGAGGCCCAGGAATATGGGGTCCCTGGATCTGGGGGTCTTCACCGGTCTGTGAGGACTGAGGCCCAGGAATATGGGGGTCCTGGATCTGGGGGCCTCCACCAGTCTGTGAAGACTGAGGCCCAGGAATATGGGGGTCCTGGATCTGGGGGTCTTCACCGGTCTGTGAGGACTGAGGCCCAGGAATATGGGGGTCCTGGATCTGGGGGTCTTCACCAGTCTGTGAGGACTGAGGCCCAGGAATATGGGGGTCCTGGATCTGGGGGCCTCCACCAGTCTGTGAAGACTGAGGCCCAGGAATATGGGGGTCCCTGGATCTGGGGGTCTTCACCAGTCTGTGAAGACTGAGGCCCAGGAATATGGGGGTCCCTGGAGCTGGGGGTCTTCACCAGTCTGTGAGGACTGAGGCCCAGGAATATGGGGTCCCTGGATCTGGGGGCCTCCACTAGTCTGTGAAGACTGAGGCCTAGGAATATGGGGGTCCTGGATCTGGGGGTCTCCACCAGTCTGTGAAGACTGAGGCCCAGGAATATGGGGGTCCTGGATCTGGGGGTCTTCACCGGTCTGTGAGGACTGAGGCCCAGGAATATGGGGGTCCTGGATCTGGGGGCCTCCACCAGTCTGTGAAGACTGAGGCCCAGGAATATGGGGGTCCCTGGATCTGGGGGCCTCCACCAGTCTGTGAAGACTGAGGCCCAGGAATATGGGGGTCCCGGATCTGGGGGCCTCCACCAGTCTGTGAAGACTGAGGCCCAGGAATATGGGGGTCCCTGGATCTGGGGGTCTTCACCAGTCTGTGAAGACTGAGGCCCAGGAATATGGGGGTCCCTGGATCTGGGGGTCTTCACCAGTCTGTGAGGACTGAGGCCCAGGAATATGGGGGTCCCTGGATCTGGGGGTCTTCACCAGTCTGTGAGGACTGAGGCCCAGGAATATGGGGGTCCCTGGATCTGGGGGCCTCCACCAGTCTGTGAAGACTGAGGCCCAGGAATATGGGGGTCCCGGATCTGGGGGCCTCCACCAGTCTGTGAAGACTGAGGCCCAGGAATATGGGGGTCCCGGATCTGGGGGCCTCCACCAGTCTGTGAAGACTGAGGCCCAGGAATATGGGGGTCCCTGGATCTGGGGGTCTTCACCAGTCTGTGAAGACTGAGGCCCAGGAATATGGGGGTCCCTGGATCTGGGGGCCTCCACCAGTCTGTGAGGACTGAGGCCCAGGAATATGGGGGTCCTGGATCTGGGGGTCTTCACCGGTCTGTGAGGACTGAGGCCCAGGAATATGGGGGTCCTGGATCTGGGGGCCTCCACCAGTCTGTGAAGACTGAGGCCCAGGAATATGGGGGTCCCTGGATCTGGGGGTCTTCACCAGTCTGTGAAGACTGAGGCCCAGGAATATGGGGGTCCCTGGATCTGGGGGTCTTCACCAGTCTGTGAGGACTGAGGCCCAGGAATATGGGGGTCCCTGGATCTGGGGGCCTCCACCAGTCTGTGAAGACTGAGGCCCAGGAATATGGGGGTCCCGGATCTGGGGGCCTCCACCAGTCTGTGAAGACTGAGGCCCAGGAATATGGGGGTCCCTGGATCTGGGGGTCTTCACCAGTCTGTGAAGACTGAGGCCCAGGAATATGGGGGTCCCTGGATCTGGGGGTCTTCACCAGTCTGTGAAGACTGAGGCCCAGGAATATGGGGGTCCCTGGATCTGGGGGCCTCCACCAGTCTGTGAGGACTGAGGCCCAGGAATATGGGGGTCCTGGATCTGGGGGTCTTCACCGGTCTGTGAGGACTGAGGCCCAGGAATATGGGGGTCCTGGATCTGGGGGCCTCCACCAGTCTGTGAAGACTGAGGCCCAGGAATATGGGGGTCCCTGGATCTGGGGGCCTCCACCAGTATGTGAAGACTGAGGCCCAGGAATATGGGGGTCCCGGATCTGGGGGCCTCCACCAGTCTGTGAAGACTGAGGCCCAGGAATATGGGGGTCCCTGGATCTGGGGGTCTTCACCAGTCTGTGAAGACTGAGGCCCAGGAATATGGGGGTCCCTGGATCTGGGGGTCTTCACCAGTCTGTGAGGACTGAGGCCCAGGAATATGGGGGTCCCTGGATCTGGGGGTCTTCACCAGTCTGTGAGGACTGAGGCCCAGGAATATGGGGGTCCCTGGATCTGGGGGCCTCCACCAGTCTGTGAAGACTGAGGCCCAGGAATATGGGGGTCCCAGATCTGGGGGCCTCCACCAGTCTGTGAAGACTGAGGCCCAGGAATATGGGGGTCCCGGATCTGGGGGCCTCCACCAGTCTGTGAAGACTGAGGCCCAGGAATATGGGGGTCCCTGGATCTGGGGGTCTTCACCAGTCTGTGAGGACTGAGGCCCAGGAATATGGGGGTCCCTGGATCTGGGGGTCTTCACCAGTCTGTGAGGACTGAGGCCCAGGAATATGGGGGTCCCTGGATCTGGGGGCCTCCACCAGTCTGTGAAGACTGAGGCCCAGGAATATGGGGGTCCCTGGATCTGGGGGCCTCCACCAGTCTGTGAAGACTGAGGCCCAGGAATATGGGGGTCCCTGGATCTGGGGGTCTTCACCAGTCTGTGAAGACTGAGGCCCAGGAATATGGGGGTCCCTGGATCTGGGGGCCTCCACCAGTCTGTGAGGACTGAGGCCCAGGAATATGGGGGTCCCTGGAGCTGGGGGTCTCCACCAGTGTGCAGCCAGTAAAATGGAAGGGATTGGACAGTGGAGAGAATCTTCATTGATGGTCTCTGAGAGTTGTGAAGATGAGAGATGGGGGGGGGGGGGGGTGCGGGGTGGGGGGGTCACCTGGCAGGCTTTCAATGACCTCCAGCTGTATGTTATTGGAGGCGATAATCTGCAGCCAGTGCAGGAACTCAGCCCATTGTCCCGGAGAAAACAGGAAACGTTGGGATAAGCCTCATCCTCTGACTTCACCGTATTTACCAAAATAACACATCAGGCGTCAGTCTGTATCCTTCCACACCGCCCCTCCCCCACCAATCCTCCAATACATAATACATTGCTGAGGCCCGAGGCACAGAATGCCTCCGCAGGTGAGGCCCCACCCACTTCCCCAGTATAGCCCCGCCCATGTATGAGGAGCTGTGAGTCCTGTGTGAATGAAGCATGAAAACAAAGCGAGCCGACATCATTCATAAATCCCTCATCATTCATGGGGTCCTCATTCCAGCAAACATGACATAAACATTGTGCCTGTTCTCTTAACCCACCCGCCCTTCCTCCTCCTCCTCATTCCTATCCTCTAACCCCTCCTCTTCATTCCTATCCTCTAACCCACCCCCCTCCCTCCCTCCTCCTCATTCCAGCAAACATGACATAAACATTGTGCCTGTTCTCTTAACCCACCCGCCCTTCCTCCTCCTCCTCCTCGTTCCTATTCTCTAACCTTCCTCCTTCTCATTCCTATCCTCTAACCCCTCCTCTTCCTCCTCCTCATTCCTATCCTCTAACCCCTCCTCTTCCTCCTCCTCGTTCCTATTCTCTAACTATCCTCCACCTCATTCCTATCCTCTAACCCACCCCCCTCCCTCCTCTTCATTCTAATTTTCGAATCCTCCTCCTCATTCCTATTCTCTAACCCATCCCCACTCCCTCCTCCTCATTCCTATTCTCTAACCCTCCTCCTTCCAATTCTCTAACCCATCCCTCCTCCCTCCCTCTCCTCATTCCTATTCTTTAACCCTCCTCCTCATTCCTATTCTCTAACCCATCCCTCCCTCCTTCCTCCTCATTCCTATTCTCTAACCCTCCTCCTCTTCCTCATTCTTATTTTCTAACCCTCCTCCTCTTCCTCCTCCTCATTCCTATTCTCTAACTCTCCTCCTCTTCCTCCTCCTCTTCATTCCTATTCTCTAACTCTCCTCCTCTTCCTCCTCCTCATTCCTATTCTCTAACTCTCCTCCTCTTCCTCCTCCTCATTCCTAATCTCTAACTCTCCTCCTCTTCATTCCTATTCTCTAACTCTCCTCCTCTTCCTCCTCCTCATTCCTATTCTCTAACCCTCCTCCTATTTTCCATTCCTTTTTGCTAACTCGCCTCTCCTTCATGCTCAATCTCATTCTCTAACTCTCCTCCTCTTCCTCCTCCTCTTCATTGTGTTTATTTTCTCGGTATGTAAACGTTCTGATCGATTTCTTTTGTTTATTCCATCATGATATAAACACAGAACGTTCCTGAAGGATCTTTATTTGTAAATAATGTCGCTGCTCCTCGCTCCAGAATCATCGTTTTACTTCCTCAGCGGGATGAATGTCAGAATCATAGGCGTGCGCACAGGGTGTGCCAGGTGTGCCTGGGCACACCCTAATCACCATGTGTTGCACAGATTTCCCCTGCTGCTTGGCTGCAGAGAAAGGGACTAGGGAATCTCTGTCTCAAAAGTGAGACATTGGGGGTCGGTTTAGACCCCTGATATTTCACCAAAGCCCCCAATGGGCTCGTAAAAGATTGTAAAAAAATAATAATATATTTTTGCAAAGAAAATTGTAAAAATTAAAAAAAAATCATTGTAAAAAAGTAATAATAATAAAAAAATAATAAAGATAAACTACTAAAACGAATCTCTGCTCTACTGACATTGTCCATTATGCTACTGCTATCAGTGCTGGGACAAGGTCATCCAGCGCCCAGGGCAAAGATGCCAAACTGCACCCCCTTTGCCTTAAGGTTAGGGTCAGGGTGCCCCCCACCCCTGTAATAAACCATTGCGCCAGGGGCAGCTGCCCCTCCTGCCCACCCCTTGTCCCGGCCCTGACTGCTATATATAATATTTTATATATATAATATATACACACAGATATGTGTTTGAGCTTTGGGGCGCACACCTGTGGTCAGAATGTAATTTGCTCGTTCACATGAGGAGACGAGTGTGACGGGAGTCACTTTGGGTGGGGGGTTTGTGGAACTCGGCTTACCTTGGAGAGCTCTGGAATCTCTGTGTCCAGCTCCCCCGGCCCCCTATGTCTCCCTGTGTCTATTAGGGGTGCAGGATGACCGAGAACCCCACTATGATCTGTGATAGACTCACCGTACAGCCCCCCTGGAATGTTGTGTGTGTATATATATCGTATATGGTCTCATATACTGTTATAGGCTCTTTAGATGGTTTGAGGTGTGGCTGTATCCCATTATTCTATTATTTGTGTCTGCCTTGGGAGCAACCTATTATGGGATGTATATATCTATGTGGATTATCTGTGAGAGGGGCTGGGGGTTCTCCATCAATCTGTGAGGACTGAGACCCAGGAGTATGGGGGTCCCTGGGGCTGGGGGTTCTCCATCAATCTGTGAGGACTGAGACCCAGGAGTATGGGGGTCCCTGGGGCTGGGGGGCTCCATCAGTCTGTGAGGACTGAGACCCAGGAGTATGGGGGTCCCTGGGGCTGGGGGGTCTCCATCAATCTGTGAGGACTGAGACCCAGGAGTATGGGGGTCCCTGGGGCTGGGGGGTCTCCATCAATCTGTGAGGACTTAGACCCAGGAGTATGGGGGTCCCTGGGGCTGGGGGTCTCCATCAGTCTGTGAGGACTGAGTCCCAGGAGTATGGGGGTCCCTGGGGCTGGGGGTCTCCATCAATCTGTGAGGACTGAGACCCAGGAGTATGGGGGTCCCTGGGGCTGGGGGTTCTCCATCAATCTGCGAGGACTGAGACCCAGGAGTATGGGGGTCCCTGGGGCTCTCCATCAATCTGTGAGGACTGAGACCCAGGAGTATGGGGGTCCCTGGGGCTGGGGGGCTCCATCAGTCTGTGAGGACTGAGACCCAGGAGTATGGGGGTCCCTGGGGCTGGGGGGTCTCCATCAATCTGTGAGGACTGAGACCCAGGAGTATGGGGGTCCCTGGGGCTGGGGGGTCTCCATCAATCTGTGAGGACTTAGACCCAGGAGTATGGGGGTCCCTGGGGCTGGGGGTCTCCATCAATCTGTGAGGACTGAGACCCAGGAGTATGGGGGTCCCTGGGGCTGGGGGTCTCCATCAATCTGTGAGGACTGAGACCCAGGAGTATGGGGGTCCCTGGGGCTGGGGGTCTCCATCAATCTGTGAGGACTGAGACCCAGGAGTATGGGGGTCCCTGGGGCTGGGGGTCTCCATCAGTCTGTGAGGACTGAGTCCCAGGAGTATGGGGGTCCCTGGGGATGGGGGTCTCCATCAGTCTGTGAGGACTGAGACCCAGGAGTATGGGGGTCCCTGGGGATGGGGGTCTCCATCAGTCTGTGAGGACTGAGGCCCAGGAGTATGGGGGTCCCTGGGGCTGGGGGTCTCCATCAATCTGTGAGGACCGAGACCCAGGAGTATGGGGGTCTCTGGGGCTGGGGGGGTCCTCCATCAATCTGTGAGGACCGAGACCCAGGAGTATGGGGGTCCCTGGGGCTGGGGGGTCTCCATCAATCTGTGAGGACTGAGACCCAGGAGTATGGGGGTCCCTGGGGCTGGAGGGTCTCCATCAATCTGTGAGGACTGAGACTCAGGAGTATGGGGGTCCCTGGGGCTGGGGGGTCTCCATCAATCTGTGAGGACTGAGACCCAGGAGTATGGGGGTCCCTGGGGCTGGGGGGTCTCCATCAATCTGTGAGGACTGAGACCCAGGAGTATGGGGGTCCCTGGGGCTGGGGGGTCTCCATCAATCTGTGAGGACTTAGACCCAGGAGTATGGGGGTCCCTGGGGCTGGGGGTCTCCATCAATCTGTGAGGACTGAGACCCAGGAGTATGGGGGTCCCTGGGGCTGGGGGTCTCCATCAGTCTGTGAGGACTGAGACCCAGGAGTATGGGGGTCCCTGGGGCTGGGGGTCTCCATCAGTCTGTGAGGACTGAGTCCCAGGAGTATGGGGGTCCCTGGGGATGGGGGTCTCCATCAGTCTGTGAGGACTGAGACCCAGGAGTATGGGGGTCCCTGGGGATGGGGGTCTCCATCAGTCTGTGAGGACTGAGGCCCAGGAGTATGGGGGTCCCTGGGGCTGGGGGTCTCCATCAATCTGTGAGGACTGAGACCCAGGAGTATGGGGGTCCCTGGGGCTCTCCATCAATCTGTGAGGACTGAGACCCAGGAGTATGGGGGTCCCTGGGGCTGGGGGTCTCCATCAGTCTGTGAGGACTGAGTCCCAGGAGTATGGGGGTCCCTGGGCTGGGGGTCTCCATCAATCTGTGAGGACTGAGACCCAGGAGTATGGGGGTCCCTGGGGCTGGGGGTCTCCATCAATCTGTGAGGACTTAGACCCAGGAGTATGGGGGTCCCTGGGGCTGGGGGTCTCCATCAATCTGTGAGGACTTAGACCCAGGAGTATGGGGGTCCCTGGGGCTGGGGGTCTCCATCAGTCTGTGAGGACTGAGTCCCAGGAGTATGGGGGTCCCTGGGCTGGGGGTCTCCATCAATCTGTGAGGACTGAGACCCAGGAGTATGGGGGTCCCTGGGGCTCTCCATCAATCTGTGAGGACTGAGACCCAGGAGTATGGGGGTCCCTGGGGCTCTCCATCAATCTGTGAGGACTGAGACCCAGGAGTATGGGGGTCCCTGGGGCTGGGGGTCTCCATCAGTCTGTGAGGACTGAGTCCCAGGAGTATGGGGGTCCCTGGGGATGGGGGTCTCCATCAGTCTGTGAGGACTGAGTCCCAGGAGTATGGGGATCCCTGGGGCTGGGGGTCTCCATCAGTCTGTGAGGACTGAGTCCCAGGAGTATGGGGATCCCTGGGGCTGGGGGTCTCCATCAATCTGTGAGGACTGAGACCCAGGAGTATGGGGGTCCCTGGGGCTGGGGGTCTCCATCAGTCTGTGAGGACTGAGTCCCAGGAGTATGGGGGTCCCTGGGGCTGGGGGGCTCCATCAATCTGTGAGGACTGAGACCCAGGAGTATGGGGGTCCCTGGGGCTGGGTGTCTCCATTAGTCTGTGAGGACTAAGACTCAGGAGTATGGGGGTCCCTGGGGCTGGGGGTCTCCATCAATCTGTGAGGACTGAGACCCAGGAGTATGGGGGTCCCTGGGGCTCTCCATCAATCTGTGAGGACTGAGACCCAGGAGTATGGGGGTCCCTGGGGCTGGGTGTCTCCATTAGTCTGTGAGGACTAAGACTCAGGAGTATGGGGGTCCCTGGGGCTGGAGGGTCTCCATCAATCTGTGAGGACTGAGACCCAGGAGTATGGGGGTCCCTGGGGCTGGGGGTCTCCATCAATCTGTGAGGACTGAGACCCAGGAGTATGGGGGTCCCTGGGGCTGGGGGTCTCCATCAATCTGTGAGGACTGAGACCCAGGAGTATGGGGGTCCCTGGGGCTGGGGGGTCTCCATCAATCTGTGAGGACTGAGACCCAGGAGTATGGGGGTCCCTGGGGCTGGGGGGTCTCCATCAATCTGTGAGGACTGAGACCCAGGAGTATGGGGGTCCCTGGGGCTGGGGGGTCTCCATCAATCTGTGAGGACTGAGACCCAGGAGTATGGGGGTCCCTGGGGCTGGGTGTCTCCATTAGTCTGTGAGGACTAAGACTCAGGAGTATGGGGGTCCCTGGGGCTGGGGGTCTCCATCAATCTGTGAGGACTGAGACCCAGGAGTATGGGGGTCCCTGGGGCTGGGGGTCTCCATCAATCTGTGATGACTGAGACCCAGGAGTATGGGGGTCCCTGGGGATGGGGGTCTCCATCAGTCTGTGAGGACTGAGTCCCAGGAGTATGGGGGTCCCTGGGGCTGGGTGTCTCCATTAGTCTGTGAGGACTAAGACTCAGGAGTATGGGGGTCCCTGGGGCTGGGGGGTCTCCATCAATCTGTGAGGACTGAGACCCAGGAGTATGGGGGTCCCTGGGGCTGGGGGTCTCCATCAATCTGTGAGGACTGAGACCCAGGAGTATGGGGGTCCCTGGGGCTGGGGGTCTCCATCAATCTGTGAGGACTGAGACCCAGGAGTATGGGGGTCCCTGGGGCTGGGTGTCTCCATTAGTCTGTGAGGACTAAGACTCAGGAGTATGGGGGTCCCTGGGGCTGGGTGTCTCCATTAGTCTGTGAGGACTAAGACTCAGGAGTATGGGGGTCCCTGGGGCTGGGGGTCTCCACCATTCTTTGGATTGAGGGACAGTGGACACGCTACAGAAGGCAGACAATGGGGGGTCATTCTCTCTCTAGTGGTCACCTTTCTGGGGGGGGGGGGACTTTGTGACCTTCGCTGTGGGTTTTAGGGGTCCTTATCCCGTGATTGGTTCAGCCAATGAGAAAGTGTGTCTTTCCTTCCGGAATTTTCTGTCCTCCTCGGAACAGAAATCGGAGCCCCCCCCCCCCTCCCCCAATGCAGTGCCTGAATGCTCCTATCTTAAAGGGGCACTCCGTTCTGTTTGAGATGCCATGGCAGACGGGTGGGGGGAGGAGGGGCAGGAAAGGGTTAGTGTGTGAGACTCATAGAAGAGATGAAAGGACGGCCTTGGCAGCATCGCTCATGTAGCTCGCCAGCCCCCACCCACAGAAAACATACACATGGCGTCCCATCAGCATCCAGAACAAAGCCAGGCCATTGATAGGAGGGCGAGCCCCCCCAGCGGAATGCCAGCACCCCGACCCACACACCCAGAAAAGGAGGATTGTTCCCCAATCTGGGAATATGGTGATCTTTTCCCTGACGGACGCCCCTTCATTAACCCTTCCATGCGGGGGGGGGGGGGGACACTCCGCTACACGGGGCAATGTCACCACGTCACATGGGCTTCCTATAGTCCCCTTTCCAATGTACGTCACCATCAGGAAACTCGTCCTCAGAAATGCCGCCATCACCGGACTGCAAAGAGACACGAAGTGGCTGCAAAGAGGCTGCAGGAGATATAACAAAGAAAAAAGGAAAATAATTGATTTTGTTGAAAAAAAAATAAAACAAATTTCTAACACACGGAGCAAACCAAACGTCATCCAGTTCCATCTTTCCTGTTTGGTTTTCTGATATCATCCCACGGGGAGCAGAACCTTACTATTCCTCTGAGCCACCGATAGGGAGGAAAATTCCAGCTACTTCCAGGTACAAAGCAGTATGTCACAGTACCGGTGCTCAGTGATTGGCCCAGAACAGTCACATGGGGGTGGGAGATGGGCGGTCTGATTATAACTTCCATGGGTCTTACCATCCTCGCCCCTTCGTGGCTGAGAAGAGCAGTGGGGGAGGGGCAAGAAGGCGGGGATGTGCTGCCAGGTTGGTTTCTCCTCCATGGGTTCAAGTGGAAGTAAACCTGGTTTCAAAAAACAGTTACATGTTGGGATTGCCAACTGTCACATTTGCTTGTCCTCTCAACCAAACTGTCAAACCATCCAATGGCTGGAGTCATAACTTATCACATGATCAGCACCATGGCAGTTGAAGGTCAAAACAGAGGCCAAGATGGCGGCTTCCTCGGCTGAAAGGAGAGGAGGGTTTAGTTCCACTTTGAGTACAGGTTATGATAGAAATGTAGGAGATGCCATGGTGGAGCTGGTTCTGGAGTCACAAGCTCTGGGTGGCTGTCATCTCCATCCTTCCTTCAACACAAGGTGAGTCAATGAGCTGGGACAAGCAGCCAATGAGGAGTCAGCTCAGCAGGCAAGAACGTGATTGGTTCAGGTCAGTAGCCCGGTGGATCTGAATGACTGCTGTGGAGGCCGCACCTTCAGACACACATCATCAATGACATTGTGACCATGGGTCAGTCTTAACATTGGGTGTTGCATTGGGGCCAGTAGTATTAGAATCAATCCAATGCACGGACATGTACACGTGGTAGGCGTGCCACGGCCACGTGAGAGCAGAAGCTTCCAAAATACAATAGAACCCCTTGTGCCAAGTACAATCCTCCCTCCCCCTTCTCTCTGCTTCAGGACAGGTACTCTTTGTCTTCTGCAGACCTACACACCACCCCGAGAAATGATGGCGGAGGAGCAGGGTGGAATTAGAGGGGGTGAGGAGGGTCCCACGCTTTATGTAATTAGTAACTGCTCGCCCTTCATGTGAGCTCCACCACTAAACACGTTTCAAAGGGCTGGAGGACGTAGGAGGAGATGAAGACCCAACGATGAAAGGGTTTCCTGGGAGGGAAGATGGTATCAGGATGATGGAGAGATTGGAAGATGAAGGACGGAGCTGACCAATGGGGTCACCAAGGAGGACAACCCCCCAGAGGTCACACATCGGGGTCACTCTGTGATGTCACTTGTCAAATACTTTGTCTACAATAAGAAACTCAGGTCTTCATGAATGGAGAGATTTGCTGCAAATCTACTGTATAGCTTTAGAGTGGAATTCCACAAACTAAGTCTAAATCTACCCCCACCCCATTCTAAGACTTTTCTATCCACCCTGTAACGGGAAAAATGCCTAAACGTACCTATTTTGAGGGCACCCTGGTCCGGTCACATGATCACTGGCTTCAGTGTAGAGGAGGGACAGCAGACAACAAATGCCCCATAGTAAGCTTGGTGGTGGCCATTGGCACTACCTCTACAATGAAGCCAATGCTGGGACCCGATCATGTGATTGGATGAGAAGAACTGGCTCACCATCGGTGTTCTAGTTCACCCCAAAGATGTTCAGTAGGGTTGAGGTCAGGGCTCTGTGCAGGACACCCGAGTTCCTCCACACCAAGCTGGTCCCACCATGGAGTAGCCCTTCACTCCCCATGGCCATTAATATAGAGTAGCCCCCTTTGTGGATATAACATCCTGGACTCCTCCCACAAGATTTTGGAGGGTGTGTGGGGGAATTTGTTCCCATTTGTGAGGTCAGGGACTGATGTTGGGTGAGAAGACCTGACTAACCAATTCATCCCAAAGGTGTTCAGTTCAGGATGAGGTCAGGACTCTGTACAGGACACTCGAGTTCCTTCTCCCATCACACCTATATGAGCTTGTTGGACATCCATTACAAAACCATGGCCATTATGAAGTTGCCCCCCTTTGTGACTATTACATCCTCCACTATTCTAGAAAGACTTCCCATAAGATTTTGAGTATGAAGAAGACCTGTATAAATGAGTGGTGCAGCGCTAATCCTAAGTATAAAACCTCAGGTGGTTTTCAAATATGGTCATAATTTAAATAACCAAGGTGTATATAAAAATAATGGTGGAAGCAATAAATATAAGTTTAAAGAACAATGGGATAATAAATATAATGGTGAGTCTCACTAAACTAAATAAATGGTGAATGCAAATAAGCTGGTAGAAATAGCGTGTTACAAGCTTGAATCTCTACGGTAAAAAATCTAATAAAACATAGATAACAAAAACCAATGTATATAAGAAATATATATAAATAAAGTGCAGCTTGATTTAAATGCATATAAAATTCAAAAGTGACAATGTGCAGTGTGTGAACACTGTGCATAATAAACTTGGCTACACCTCAGATTACATGCAGTGTTGGTATTCAAACCTACATAAAGTGCAAAAAGGACCAAAAAACTCCTAAGTACATACAGTAATAAATGTCCCAAAAATAAAGTCTATATATAAAAAGGTTTTGACACAAAAAGAAATGTCCTTATAAATAAAGTAAAATCTGTGACAATAATGTGCTGGCATGCGCATGTGGCAGTTTATCTCTTTATCTCATCCTCCTAAAGAGCCCTTTGGTCATATGCTGTTGCCCCATTACTGCGAGGTAAGGGGCCACTACCCACTGAAGTGTCTGCACACGAAGAAGCACGAGTTTTAAGTCACTTGGCACTTTAACTGCCACATGCGCATGCCAGCACATTATTGTCACAGATTTTACTTTATTTATAAGGACATTTCTTTTTGTGTCAAAACCTTTTTATATATAGACTTTATTTTTGGGACATTTATTACTGTATGTACTTAGGAGTTTTTTGGTCCTTTTTGCACATTTTTGCACTTTATGTAGGTTTGAATACCAACACTGCATGTAATCTGAGGTGTAGCCAAGTTTATTATGCACAGTGTTCACACACTGCACATTGTCACTTTTGAATTTTATATGCATTTAAATCAAGCTGCACTTTATTTATATATATTTCTTATATACATTGGTTTTTGTTATCTATGTTTTATTAGATTTTTTACCGTAGAGATTCAAGCTTGTAACACGCTATTTCTACCAGCTTATTTGCATTCACCATTTATTTAGTTTAGTGAGACTCACCATTATATTTATTATCCCATTGTTCTTTAAACTTATATTTATTGCTTCCACCATTATTTTTATATACACCTTGGTTATTTAAATTATGACCATATTTGAAAACCACCTGAGGTTTTATACTTAGGATTAGCGCTGCACCACTCATTTATACAATCAATCAAAAGGTCAGGTGTTTACCCGAATAGGTGCATGCAGCTTTTCCACCTCCAGCCATCTCCATACCTGATAGCGCAGGAATATCTCTGATAATTAATTATGAAGAAGACCTGGCTCACATTCATCCCAAAGGTGATCAGTAGGGATGAGGTCAGGGCTCTGTGCAGGACACTCAAGCCCCTCCACACCAAACTCCAAACTGGTCACACCATGTCTTTATGGAGCTGGCTTTGTACGGGGGGGGGGGGGGATGCTGGAACAAAAAAGGGTCTTCGCCAAACTGTAAGAGCACAATTGTCTCCAATGTCTGTATGATGGAGTAATACCCGGACCCTTCACTGGAGACACCTGAACTCCATCATTGGAGGGGGAGCCATGTACTTAAGGCCATATAGTGTAGGGGTGATGGTCAGGGGTCCTCATACGTCTGGTCATATAGTGTAGGGGTGATGGTCAGGGGTCCTCATACGTCTGGTCATATAGTGTAGGGGAGATGGTAAGGGGTCCTCATACGTCTGTACATATAGTGTAGGGGTGATGGTCAGGGGTCCTCATACGTCTGGACATATAGTGTAGGGGTGATGGTCAGGGGTCCTCATACGTCTGGTCATATAGTGTAGGGGTGATAGTCAGGGGTCCTCATACGTCTGGTCATATAGTGTAGGGGGTGATGGTCAGGGGTCCTCATATGTCTGGTCATATAGTGTAGGGGTGATGGTCAGGGGTCCTCATATGTCTGGTCATATAGTGTAGGGGTAATGGTCAGGGGTCCTCATATGTCTGGTCATATAGTGTAGGGGGTAATGGTCAGGGGTCCTCATATGTCTGGTCATATAGTGTAGGGGAGATGGTAAGGGGTCCTCATACGTCTGTACATATAGTGTAGGGGTGATGGTCAGGGGTCCTCATACGTCTGGACATATAGTGTAGGGGTGATGGTCAGGGGTCCTCATACGTCTGGTCATATAGTGTAGGGGTGATGGTCAGGGGTCCTCATATGTCTGGTCATATAGTGTAGGGGTGATGGTCAGGGGTCCTCATATGTCTGGCCATATAGTGTAGGGGTGATGGTCAGGGGTCCTCATATGTCTGGTCATATAGTGTAGGGGTGATGGTCAGGGGTCCTCATACGTCTGGTCATATAGTGTAGGGGTAATGGTCAGGGGTCCTCATATGTCTGGTCATATAGTGTAGGGGAGATGGTAAGGGGTCCTCATATGTCTGGTCATATAGTGTAGGGGTGATGGTCAGGGGTCCTCATACGTCTGGTCATATAGTGTAGGGGTGATGGTCAGGGGTCCTCATACGTCTGGTCATATAGTGTAGGGGTGATGGTCAGGGGTCCTCATATGTCTGGTCATATAGTGTAGGGGTGATGGTCAGGGGTCCTCATACGTCTGGTCATATAGTGTAGGGGTGATAGTCAGGGGTCCTCATACGTCTGGTCATATAGTGTAGGGGTGATGGTCAGGGGTCCTCATACGTCTGGTCATATAGTGTAGGGGTGATAGTCAGGGGTCCTCATACGTCTGGTCATATAGTGTAGGGGTGATGGTCAGGGGTCCTGTAATCGAAGATTTCAGCCCCCACACCACAAAGGTTGAGCAGAGTGAAGCACCTGAAGGTCCCCCTTTCTCCGGCAGGGGGGGGGGCCCATGTACATTCCTCTCTTTGTTAGAAGCAATTTGTCGTCTTCCACCTGAAATTCACCTTGAGGCGTCCTGACACACCATCTGATGGAACGTGCCCCCAGGCAGCGAATTCCAGACACGACGAGGTTAATTTTCATCACCCCCCCTCCTCCTCAATTACAAGTGACACTTTGTGGAGTCAAATTCCTGGAATTCCCCTTCTCTAATCCCATTTCTATATAGAATAGAGTGGAGGGTGGGGGGGCCCCGCACCGCGTGATCTCACCTCCAGGGGGCAGAATGGAGAATGTATCCATTTCACACCCTCCTTTATATCCTACAATCTATGGAACGGATCCAGTCTTGGATGGGGTGTGGAAGGATAGACCCTCTGTCAGGTTTGAAGTGATGGGAGATCTAAAATGTTACAGTTGTCACAAGAACAGGAATGGAGGGAAAATCTTCCAATGGGGTCACCTGTTCCGGTGACGATTGATTTAAGGGGAGTAGAAGGGACAGCCTGACGGGGGAGGGAACAGGCAAACCTGTGAGAACTCACACAAGGCTTGACTCCCCCCCACCAGACTTCAGATCTACTGATGGCCCTCAGGTGGGCTGACACTTGGTTCCCTGCAATCACTGGCAGGCAGAGTCACCAAGGGCCCCCCCCCCCACGCTGCCCCCCAATCAACTGCCGGCCAAGTAAGAAGTTTGAGGTCCAAAACCCGGTTTCTCAGTGCAGTGCGTGATCACAACACCCCAATGCAGTGCCTGATAACGAAACGCGTCAGTACGCCAAGGTCTGGATGGACCTCTATTTGCTGTATATCATATAACAGCGTGATGGGGGGGGGGGGCAGTCCCAGCACCCATTTGACCCCTATCCAGTAAAAATGGACCCCTAAGTTCCAGAGGGCTGCACATTTTGCACAAACCCCCCCTCCTCCAATGGGAGAAAGTCACGTGGAAAGAGGTGGGGTGCTGAGGGTAAGACCTCCAGGTCAGGACCATCAGTCTCTTTTGCCCCCAGTAGATGGCGCCCTGCCCCTTCCTCTGCCGCTCACCTCCACATTTCACCTTGCCAGTCTCCCCCCCCCCCCCCCCATGCAATGAAAACAACAGGTGGTGCATGGCGGGACGGCGGGGCGCTGCTCAGCTGTTCTCAGGATATGAGGATTAAAGGATGGAATCCAGACCCAGCAGACGGCGCTCGGTTATGGAGTCTCTAATGTACTCAGCAAAGTATAGAAAACTTCCCAGCTTTCCCAGCGGCGTGGGGGGGGGGGGGGATTCTCGGGGCCAATGATCAGAATTTAGAACAATAAGCCCCAGCAAGGGGAGCTGAGCACATATTCCGGTATATGTACCCCACAGAGAGGCGCCGGACCCCCCATCCCGGGACAGGGGAAAAAAGAATCTGAGCCGCCCTGAAATATGTCCTCGGCCACGCACAGTCCACAGACCCATATTAAAAGATGGCCGCCCAACTCCATGCCTCACCTGGACAACCCAACCTGACAAGGGAGATGTATGGAATTTGTAGTTATTGGTGGAGTTATTGGTAGGACCTCTCTATAGTCATTGGTGGAGCCATTAGAATCTGTGAAGGTCACATGGTAACAATTGTCCCCTAGTCACTGAACATGGAGGGAGTCCTGATATGTAGACTTGCTGATCTCCTGTTCAAGGCGGCCATCATTGGGGGGTGGGGGGGAGGTGTGTGGGGTCTGCGGCCCATTGTGCCCAACACAAGTGGAGGGACCTTCTGAGGAGACCTTCTTCTGAGAAGACCACCTTCCCAGGAGATCTTCTGGTCAGAGGGATGAGACCACCTTCTGAGGAGACCTCCTTCTGGAAGAGACCACCTTCTGAGGAGACCACCTTCTGAGGAGACCACCTTCTGAGGAGACCTCCTTCTGGAAGAGACCTTCTTCTGGAGGAGACCACCTTCTGAGGAGACCACCTTCTGAGGAGACCTCCTTCTGGAAGAGACCTTCTTCTGGAGGAGACCTTCTTCTGGAGGAGACCACCTTCTGAGGAGACCACCTTCTGAGGAGACCACCTTCTGAGGAGACCTCCTTCTGGAAGAGACCTTCTTCTGGAGGAGACCACCTTCTGGAGGAGACCACCTTCTGAGGAGACCACCTTCTGAGGAGACCTCCTTCTGGAAGAGACCTTCTTCTGGAGGAGACCACCTTCTGAGGAGACCACCTTCTGAGGAGACCACCTTCTGAGGAGACCTCCTTCTGGAAGAGACCTTCTTCTGGAGGAGACCACCTTCTGAGGAGACCACCTTCTGAGGAGACCACCTTCTGAGGAGACCTCCTTCTGGAAGAGACCTTCTTCTGGAGGAGACCACCTTCTGGAGGAGACCACCTTCTGAGGAGACCACCTTCTGAGGAGACCTCCTTCTGGAAGAGACCTCCTTCTGGAAGAGACCACCTTCTGAGGAGACCTTCTTCTGAGAAGACCACCTTCTGAGGAGACCACCTTCTGAGGAGACCTTCTTCTGAGAAGACCACCTTCTGAGGAGACCACCTTCTCAAGGAGACCACCTTCTGAGGAGACCACCTTCTGAGGAGACCTTCTTCTGGAGGCGACTTTCTTCTGAGGGGACCTTCTGGTCACAGGGAGGACACCCTTTGCTCACCTATAACATGGCCACCAGGAGAGGACACACAAAGGCCCTCAATATGTGATTTCTTCCACATGTGTCTGACTATCAACTGTGAAGGCTGAAGAGGCCACAACCCAACCAGTCAGCCACCCAGGAGGCATAGAGTGTCAGCTTCTGCCACCCGCTTCTCACACAAGGATCTCGTCTTGTGACAAATTCCCCTTAAATAACCGACATCACCAATGTGACCCCCCACAATAGGCAGCCCCCCCAACTAAACGTGCCCCCCAATAGGCAGCCGCCTCACTAAACGTGCCCCCCAATAGGGAGCCGATTCACTAAACGTGCCCCCCAATAGGCAGCCGCCTCACTAAACGTGCCCCCCAATAGGGAGCCGATTCACTAAACGTGCCCCCCAATAGGCAGCCGCCTCACTAAACGTGCCCCCCAATAGGGAGCCGATTCACTAAACGTGCCCCCTAATAGGCAGCCGCTTCACTAAACGTGCCCCCCAATAGGCAGCCGCCTCACTAAACGTGCCCCCCAATAGGGAGCCGCTTCACTAAACGTGCCCCCCAATAGGCAGCCGCCTCACTAAACGTGCCCCCCAATAGGGAGCCGCTTCACTAAACGTGCCCCCCAATAGGGAGCCGCTTCACTAAACGTGCCCCCCAATAGGGAGCCGCTTCATTAAACGTGCCCCCCAATAGGCAGCCGCCTCACTAAATGTGCCCCCCAATAGGGAGCCGCTTCACTAAACGTGCCCCACAATAGGGAGCCGCTTCACTAAACGTGCCCCCCAATAGGGAGCCGCTTCATTAAACGTGCCCCCCAATAGGGAGCCGCCTCACTAAACGTGCCCCCCAATAGGGAGCCGCTTCACTAAACGTGCCCCCCAATAGGGAGCCGCTTCACTAAACGTGCCCCCCAATAGGGAGCCGCTTCACTAAACGTGCCCCCCAATAGGGAGCCGCCTCACTAAACGTACCCCCCAATAGGGAGCCGCCTCACTAGACGTGCCCCCCCAATAGGGAGCCGCCCCACTAAACGCGCCCCCCAATAGGCAGCCGCCTCACTAAACATGCCCCCCAATAGGCAGCCGCCTCACTAAACGCGCCCCCCAATAGGCAGCCACCTCACTAAACGTGCACCCCAATAGGGAGCCGCTTCACTAAACGTGCCCCCCAATAGGGAGCCGCTTCACTAAACGTGCCCCCCAATAGGGAGCCGCTTCACTAAATGTGCCCCCCAATAGGCAGTCGCCTCACTAAATGTGCCCCCCAATAGGGAGCCGCTTCACTAAACGTGCCCCCCAATAGGGAGCCGCTTCACTAAACGTGCCCCCCAATAGGGAGCCGCTTCACTAAACGTGCCCCCCAATAGGGAGCCGCTTCACTAAACGTGCCCCCCAATAGGGAGCCGCCTCACTAAACGTGCCCCCCAATAGGGAGCCGCCTCACTAAACGTGCCCCCCAATAGGGAGCCGCCCCACTAAACGCGCCCCCCAATAGGCAGCCGCCTCACTAAACATGCCCCCCAATAGGCAGCCACCTCACTAAACGCGCCCCCCAATAGGCAGCCACCTCACTAAACGTGCACCCCAATAGGGAGCCGCTTCACTAAACGTGCCCCCCAATAGGGAGCCGCTTCACTAAACGTGCCCCCCAATAGGGAGCCGCTTCACTAAACGTGCCCCCCAATAGGGAGCCACCCCACTAAACGTGCCCCCCAATAGGGAGCCGCCTCACTAAACGTACCCCCCAATAGGGAGCCGCCTCACTAAACGTGCCCCCCAATAGGGAGCCGCCTCACTAAACGTGCCCCCCAATAGGGAGCCGCTTCACTAAACGTGCCCCCCAATAGGGAGCCGCTTCACTAAACGTGCCCCCCAATAGGGAGCCGCTTCACTAAACGTGCACCCCAATAGGGAGCTGCCTCACTAAACGTGCCCCCCAATAGGGAGCTGCCTCACTAAACGTGCCCCCCAATAGGGAGCCGCCTCACTAAACGTGCCCCCCAATAGGGAGCCGCCTCACTAAACGTGCCCCCCAATAGGGAGCCGCTTCACTAAACGTGCCCCCCAATAGGGAGCCGCTTCACTAAACGTGCCCCCCAATAGGGAGCCGCTTCACTAAACGTGCCCCCCAATAGGCAGCCGCTTCACTAAACGTGCCCCCCAATAGGGAGCCGCTTCACTAAACGTGCCCCCCAATAGGGAGCTGCCTCACTAAACGTGCCCCCAAATAGGGAGCTGCCTCACTAAACGTGCCCCCCAATAGGGAGCTGCCTCACTAAACGTACCCCCCAATAGGGAGCTGCCTCACTAAACGTGCCCCCCAATAGGGAGCCGCCTCACTAAACGTGCCCCCCAATAGGGAGCCGCCTCACTAAACGTGCCCCCCCAATAGGCAGCCAAGCCACTTAACTCACCCCCCAATAGGGAGCCGCCTCACTAAACGTACCCCCCAATAGGCAGCCAACCCACTTAACTCACCCCCCCCAATAGGGAGCCGCCTCACTAAATGCGCCCCCCAATAGGTAGCCAACCCACTTAACTCACCCCCCATAGGCATAACTCCCTCCTGTCTGCAGATCTCCCCCACGGGGGTGGGATAATCCTCCAATCACACAGAGGTGTCCCCCCGGGGGTGGGATAATCCTCCAATCACACAGAGGTGTCCCCCCGGGGGTGGGATAATCCTCCAATCACACAGAGGTGTCCCCCCGAGGGTGGGATAATCCTCCAATCACACAGAGGTGTCCCCCCGAGGGTGGGATAATCCTCCAATCACACAGAGGTGTCCCCCCGGGGGGGGATAATCCTCCAATCACACAGAGGTGTCCCCCCGGGGGTGGGATAATCCTCCAATCACACAGAGGTGTCCCCCCGGGGGTGGGATAATCCTCCAATCACACAGAGGTGTCCCCCCGGGGGTGGGATAATCCTCCAATCACACAGAGGTGTCCCCCCGAGGGTGGGATAATCCTCCAATCACACAGAGGTGTCCCCCCGGGGGTGGGATAATCCTCCAATCACACAGAGATGTCCCCCCGGGGGTGGGATAATCCTCCAATCACACGGAGGTGTCCCCCCGGGGGTGGGATAATCCTCCAATCACACGGAGGTGTCCCCCCGGGGGTGGGATAATCCTCCAATCACACAGAGATGTCCCCCCGGGGGTGGGATAATCCTCCAATCACACAGAGGTGTCCCCCCGGGGGTGGGATAATCCTCCAATCACACAGAGATGTCCCCCCGGGGGTGGGATAATCCTCCAATCACACAGAGGTGTCCCCCCGGGGGTGGGATAATCCTCCAATCACACAGAGATGTCCCCCCAGGGGTGGGATAATCCTCCAATCACACAGAGGTGTCCCCCCGGGGGTGGGATAATCCTCCAATCACACAGAGGTGTCCCCCCGGGGGTGGGATAATCCTCCAATCACACAGAGGTGTCCCCCCGGGGGTGGGATAATCCTCCAATCACACAGAGGTGTCCCCCCGGGAGTGGGATAATCCTCCAATCACACAGAGGTGTCCCCCCGGGGGAAGGATAATCCTCCAATCACACAGAGATGTCCCCCCGGGGGTGGGATAATCCTCCAATCACACAGAGGTGTCCCCCCGGGAGTGGGATAATCCTCCAATCACACAGAGATGTCCCCCCGGGGGTGGGATAATCCTCCAATCACACAGAGGTGTCCCCCCGGGGGTGGGATAATCCTCCAATCACACAGAGGTGTCCCCCCGGGGGTGGGATAATCCTCCAATCACACAGAGATGTCCCCCCGGGGGTGGGATAATCCTCCAATCACACAGAGGTGTCCCCCCGAGGGTGGGATAATCCTCCAATCACACAGAGGTGTCCCCCCGGGGGTGGGATAATCCTCCAATCACACAGAGATGTCCCCCCGAGGGTGGGATAATCCTCCAATCACACAGAGGTGTCCCCCCGGGGGTGGGATAATCCTCCAATCACACAGAGGTGTCCCCCCGGGGGTGGGATAATCCTCCAATCACACAGAGGTGTCCCCCCGGGGGTGGGATAATCCTCCAATCACACAGAGATGTCCCCCCGGGGGTGGGATAATCCTCCAATCACACAGAGGTGTCCCCCCGGGGGTGGGATAATCCTCCAATCACACAGAGGTGTCCCCCCGGGGGTGGGATAATCCTCCAATCACACAGAGGTGTCCCCCCGGGGGTGGGATAATCCTCCAATCACACAGAGATGTCCCCCCGGGGGTGGGATAATCCTCCAATCACACAGAGGTGTCCCCCCGGGGGTGGGATAATCCTCCAATCACACAGAGATGTCCCCCCGGGGGTGGGATAATCCTCCAATCACACAGAGGTGTCCCCCCGGGGGTGGGATAATCCTCCAATCACACAGAGGTGTCCCCCCGGGGGTGGGATAATCCTCCAATCACACAGAGGTGTCCCCCCGGGGGTGGGATAATCCTCCAATCACACAGAGGTGTCCCCCCGGGGGTGGGATAATCCTCCAATCACACAGAGATGTCCCCCCGGGGGGGGGATAATCCTCCAATCACACAGAGGTGTCCCCCCGGGGGTGGGATAATCCTCCAATCACACAGAGGTGTCCCCCCGGGGGTGGGATAATCCTCCAATCACACAGAGGTGTCCCCCCGGGGGTGGGATAATCCTCCAATCACACAGAGGTGTCCCCCCGGGGGTGGGATAATCCTCCAATCACACAGAGGTGTCCCCCCGGGGGTGGGATAATCCTCCAATCACACAGAGGTGTCCCCCCGGGGGTGGGATAATCCTCCAATCACACAGAGATGTCCCCCCGAGGGTGGGATAATCCTCCAATCACACAGAGATGTCCCCCCGGGGGTGGGATAATCCTCCAATCACACAGAGGTGTCCCCCCGGGGGTGGGATAATCCTCCAATCACACAGAGGTGTCCCCCCGGGGGTGGGATAATCCTCCAATCACACAGAGATGTCCCCCCGGGGGTGGGATAATCCTCCAATCACACGGAGGTGTCCCCCCGGGGGTGGGATAATCCTCCAATCACACGGAGGTGTCCCCCCGGGGGTGGGATAATCCTCCAATCACACAGAGATGTCCCCCCGGGGGTGGGATAATCCTCCAATCACACAGAGGTGTCCCCCCGGGGGTGGGATAATCCTCCAATCACACAGAGATGTCCCCCCGGGGGTGGGATAATCCTCCAATCACACAGAGGTGTCCCCCCGGGGGTGGGATAATCCTCCAATCACACAGAGATGTCCCCCCAGGGGTGGGATAATCCTCCAATCACACAGAGGTGTCCCCCCGGGGGTGGGATAATCCTCCAATCACACAGAGGTGTCCCCCCGGGGGTGGGATAATCCTCCAATCACACAGAGGTGTCCCCCCGGGGGTGGGATAATCCTCCAATCACACAGAGGTGTCCCCCCGGGAGTGGGATAATCCTCCAATCACACAGAGGTGTCCCCCCGGGGGAAGGATAATCCTCCAATCACACAGAGATGTCCCCCCGGGGGTGGGATAATCCTCCAATCACACAGAGGTGTCCCCCCGGGAGTGGGATAATCCTCCAATCACACAGAGATGTCCCCCCGGGGGTGGGATAATCCTCCAATCACACAGAGGTGTCCCCCCGGGGGTGGGATAATCCTCCAATCACACAGAGGTGTCCCCCCGGGGGTGGGATAATCCTCCAATCACACAGAGATGTCCCCCCGGGGGTGGGATAATCCTCCAATCACACAGAGGTGTCCCCCCGAGGGTGGGATAATCCTCCAATCACACAGAGGTGTCCCCCCGGGGGTGGGATAATCCTCCAATCACACAGAGATGTCCCCCCGAGGGTGGGATAATCCTCCAATCACACAGAGGTGTCCCCCCGGGGGTGGGATAATCCTCCAATCACACAGAGGTGTCCCCCCGGGGGTGGGATAATCCTCCAATCACACAGAGGTGTCCCCCCGGGGGTGGGATAATCCTCCAATCACACAGAGATGTCCCCCCGGGGGTGGGATAATCCTCCAATCACACAGAGGTGTCCCCCCGGGGGTGGGATAATCCTCCAATCACACAGAGGTGTCCCCCCGGGGGTGGGATAATCCTCCAATCACACAGAGGTGTCCCCCCGGGGGTGGGATAATCCTCCAATCACACAGAGATGTCCCCCCGGGGGTGGGATAATCCTCCAATCACACAGAGGTGTCCCCCCGGGGGTGGGATAATCCTCCAATCACACAGAGATGTCCCCCCGGGGGTGGGATAATCCTCCAATCACACAGAGGTGTCCCCCCGGGGGTGGGATAATCCTCCAATCACACAGAGGTGTCCCCCCGGGGGTGGGATAATCCTCCAATCACACAGAGGTGTCCCCCCGGGGGTGGGATAATCCTCCAATCACACAGAGGTGTCCCCCCGGGGGTGGGATAATCCTCCAATCACACAGAGATGTCCCCCCGGGGGGGGGATAATCCTCCAATCACACAGAGGTGTCCCCCCGGGGGTGGGATAATCCTCCAATCACACAGAGGTGTCCCCCCGGGGGTGGGATAATCCTCCAATCACACAGAGGTGTCCCCCCGGGGGTGGGATAATCCTCCAATCACACAGAGGTGTCCCCCCGGGGGTGGGATAATCCTCCAATCACACAGAGGTGTCCCCCCGGGGGTGGGATAATCCTCCAATCACACAGAGGTGTCCCCCCGGGGGTGGGATAATCCTCCAATCACACAGAGATGTCCCCCCGAGGGTGGGATAATCCTCCAATCACACAGAGATGTCCCCCCGGGGGTGGGATAATCCTCCAATCACACAGAGGTGTCCCCCCGGGAGTGGGATAATCCTCCAATCACACAGAGATGTCCCCCCGGGGGTGGGATAATCCTCCAATCACACAGAGGTGTCCCCCCGAGGGTGGGATAATCCTCCAATCACACAGAGGTGTCCCCCCGGGAGTGGGATAATCCTCCAATCACACAGAGGTGTCCCCCCGGGAGTGGGATAATCCTCCAATCACACAGAGATGTCCCCCCGGGGGTGGGATAATCCTCCAATCACACAGAGGTGTCCCCCCGGGGGTGGGATAATCCTCCAATCACACAGAGGTGTCCCCCCGGGGGTGGGATAATCCTCCAATCACACAGAGATGTCCCCCCGGGGGTGGGATAATCCTCCAATCACACAGAGATGTCCCCCCGGGGGTGGGATAATCCTCCAATCACACAGAGATGTCCCCCCGGGGGTGGGATAATCCTCCAATCACACAGAGGTGTCCCCCCGGGGGTGGGATAATCCTCCAATCACACAGAGGTGATCATTACATTGGATTCCACCTGCGGCTCTCACACTTCTCACCTGTAATTACAGAGAAGAGGTCAGCAGCAGAGCAGGGGGTCAGTATGGACAGCTGATCACACACCGATCGTTATCAATCCTAATCAATAGCCTGATATGTTGGGAGGAGCCGAGGTTCCCGGCATCCATGTGATCTCCTGCGGGTGTCTATGATAGATTAACGACACTCGGAAGCCGTGTGATTGGCAGAATGGCCTCATGTGGGTGTGGCATTCATCCGATGCCATTCAGGAGTCCGGCAACATTTTATGCGATGTGATTGGACAGCTGAAATCGCAGAGCACAGACATGGCATGTGATGTACACAGGAAGGCGGGGCCACAACACACCCCCATTGACCTCTGTATCTACAGGCACTGCGGAGCAAATCCTTCATGTCAGGTCACTGCTGGGAGAGGGAGCAGGGTGAGCTGATCTCCTGAGTCACTGCTGGGAGAGGGAGCAGGGTGAGCTGATCTGCTGAGTCACTGCTGGGAGAGGGAGCAGGGTGAGCTGATCTGCTGAGTCACTGCTGGGAGAGGGAGCAGGGTGAGCTGATCTGCTGAGTCACTGCTGGGACAGGGAGCAGGGTGAGCTGATCTCCTGAGTCACTGCTGGGAGAGGGAGCAGGGTGAGCTGATCTCCTGAGTCACTGCTGGGAGAGGGAGCAAGGTGAGCTGATCTGCTGAGTCACTGCTGGGAGAGGGAGCAGGGTGAGCTGATCTGCTGAGTCACTGCTGGGAGAGGGAGCACGGTGAGCTGATCTGCTGAGTCACTGCTGGGAGAGGGAGCAGGGTGAGCTGATCTCCTGAGTCACTGCTGGGAGAGGGAGCAGGGTGAGCTGATCTCCTGAGTCACTGCTGGGAGAGGGAGCAGGGTGAGCTGATCTGCTGAGTCACTGCTGGGAGAGGGAGCAGGGTGAGCTGATCTGCTGAGTCACTGCTGGGACAGGGAGCAGGGTGAGCTGATCTGCTGAGTCACTGCTGGGACAGGGAGCAGGGTGAGCTGATCTGCTGAGTCACTGTTGGGAGAGGGAGCAGGGTGAGCTGATCTGCTGAGTCACTGCTGGGAGAGGGAGCAGGGTGAGCTGATCTGCTGAGTCACTGCTGGGAGAGGGAGCAGGGTGAGCTAATCTCCTAAGTCACTGCTGGGAGAGGGAGCAGGGTGAGCTGATCTGCTGAGTCACTGCTGGGAGAGGGAGCAGGGTGAGCTGATCTCCTGAGTCACTGCTGGGAGAGGGAGCAGGGTGAGCTGATCTCCTGAGTCACTGCTGGGAGAGGGAGCAGGGTGAGCTGATCTCCTGAGTCACTGCTGGGAGAGGGAGCAGGGTGAGCTGATCTGCTGAGTCACTGCTGGGAGAGGGAGCAGGGTGAGCTGATCTGCTGAGTCACTGTTGGGAGAGGGAGCAGGGTGAGCTGATCTGCTGAGTCACTGCTGGGAGAGGGAGCAGGGTGAGCTGATCTGCTGAGTCACTGCTGGGAGAGGGAGCAGGGTGAGCTGATCTGCTGAGTCACTGCTGGGAGAGGGAGCAGGGTGAGCTGATCTCCTGAGTCACTGCTGGGAGAGGGAGCAGGGTGAGCTGATCTCCTGAGTCACTGCTGGGAGAGGGAGCAGGGTGAGCTGATCTCCTGAGTCACTGCTGGGAGAGGGAGCAAGGTGAGCTGATCTGCTGAGTCACTGCTGGGAGAGGGAGCAGGGTGAGCTGATCTGCTGAGTCACTGCTGGGAGAGGGAGCACGGTGAGCTGATCTGCTGAGTCACTGCTGGGAGAGGGAGCAGGGTGAGCTGATCTCCTGAGTCACTGCTGGGAGAGGGAGCAGGGTGAGCTGATCTCCTGAGTCACTGCTGGGAGAGGGAGCAGGGTGAGCTGATCTGCTGAGTCACTGCTGGGAGAGGGAGCAGGGTGAGCTGATCTGCTGAGTCACTGCTGGGACAGGGAGCAGGGTGAGCTGATCTGCTGAGTCACTGCTGGGACAGGGAGCAGGGTGAGCTGATCTGCTGAGTCACTGTTGGGAGAGGGAGCAGGGTGAGCTGATCTGCTGAGTCACTGCTGGGAGAGGGAGCAGGGTGAGCTGATCTGCTGAGTCACTGCTGGGAGAGGGAGCAGGGTGAGCTAATCTCCTAAGTCACTGCTGGGAGAGGGAGCAGGGTGAGCTGATCTGCTGAGTCACTGCTGGGAGAGGGAGCAGGGTGAGCTGATCTCCTGAGTCACTGCTGGGAGAGGGAGCAGGGTGAGCTGATCTCCTGAGTCACTGCTGGGAGAGGGAGCAGGGTGAGCTGATCTCCTAAGTCACTGCTGGGAGAGGGATCAGGGTGAGCTGATCTGCTGAGTCACTGCTGGGAGAGGGAGCAGGGTGAGCTGATCTCCTGAGTCACTGCTGGGAGAGGGAGCAGGGTGAGCTGATCTCCTGAGGCACTGCTGGGATAGGGAGCAGGGTGAGCTGATCTCCTGAGTCACTGCTGGGAGAAGGAGCAGGGTGAGCTGATCTCCTGAGTCACTGCTGGGAGAGGGAGCAGGGTGAGCTGATCTCCTGAGTCACTGCTGGGAGAGGGAGCAGGGTGAGCTGATCTCCTGAGTCACTGCTGGGAGAGGGAGCAGGGTGAGCTGATCTCCTGGGGCACTGCTGGGAGAGGGAGCAGGGTGAGCTGATCTCCTGAGTCACTGCTGGGAGAGGGAGCAGGGTGAGCTGATCTCCTGAGTCACTGCTGGGAGAGGGAGCAGGGTGAGCTGATCTCCTGAGTCACTGCTGGGAGAGGGAGCAGGGTGAGCTGATCTCCTGAGTCACTGCTGGGAGAGGGAGCAGGGTGAGCTGATCTCCTGAGTCACTGCTGGGAGAGGGAGCAGGGTGAGCTGATCTCCTGAGTCACTGCTGGGAGAGGGAGCAGGGTGAGCTGATCTCCTGAGTCACTGCTGGGAGAGGGAGCAGGGTGAGCTGATCTCCTAAGTCACTGCTGGGAGAGGGAGCAGGGTGAGCTGATCTGCTGAGTCACTGCTGGGAGAGGGAGCAGGGTGAGCTGATCTCCTAAGTCACTGCTGGGAGAGGGAGCAGGGTGAGCTGATCTCCTGAGCGCTGAGTCACTGCTGGGAGAGGGAGCAGGGTGAGCTGATCTCCTGAGTCACTGCTGGGAGAGGGAGCAGGGTGAGCTGATCTCCTGAGTCACTGCTGGGAGAGGGAGCAGGGTGAGCTGATCTCCTGAGTCACTGCTGGGAGAGGGAGCAGGGTGAGCTGATCTCCTAAGTCACTGCTGGGAGAGGGAGCAGGGTGAGCTGATCTGCTGAGTCACTGCTGGGAGAGGGAGCAGGGTGAGCTGATCTCCTAAGTCACTGCTGGGAGAGGGAGCAGGGTGAGCTGATCTCCTGAGCGCTGAGTCACTGCTGGGAGAGGGAGCAGGGTGAGCTGATCTCCTGAGTCACTGCTGGGAGAGGGAGCAGGGTGAGCTGATCTCCTGAGTCACTGCTGGGAGAGGGAGCAGGGTGAGCTGATCTCCTGAGTCACTGCTGGGAGAGGGAGCAGGGTGAGCTGATCTGCTGAGTCACTGCTGGGAGAGGGAGCAGGGTGAGCTGATCTGCTGAGTCACTGCTGGATTGATTGGTGCACAGTACAGAGAGCCGCAGAGGTGGGTGAGAGCTCCTCTATGTTTATTGAATGTGAAGAAGATGGAAATATTGAAATATCGATCGGCCGGCACACAGGAAGAGGTGGCCCCAAACTGGAGGACGTCCCATTTACTCCATCTACATCTCAGTGCTGCAGATCTTCTGCAGCCTCTTTGCAGCCACTTCCTGTCCCCATCCGGCTCAACCTGCCCACCTTCTGAAGAGACCCCCATGCAGGTCAGATGTGATCCCCTCCCCCATCATATCCTCAGAGACACCGATACAAGCTTACCGCGTCATCTCATTCATACTAGTAATGGGACTAGTTAGTGTGCAGGACTGATCACAGTGTGGGATCCTCCTGGTTGGAGGACTAGTTAGCTGAGTCTCCTCCTCCTGTGATAGGATTGTAGTGTGGGATCCTCCTGGTTGGAGGACTAGTTAGCTGAGTCTCCTCCTCCTGTGATAGGATTGTAGTGTGGGATCCTCCTGGTTGGAGGACTAGTTAGCTGAGTCTCCTCCTCCTGTGATAGGATTGTAGTGTGGGATCCTCCTGGTTGGAGGACTAGTTAGCTGAGTCTCCTCCTCCTGTGATAGGATTGTAGTGTGGGATCCTCCTGGTTGGAGGACTAGTTAGCTGAGTCTCCTCCTCCTGTGATGGGATTGTAGTGTGGGATCCTCCTGGTTGGAGGACTAGTTAGCTGAGTCTCCTCCTCCTGTGATGGGATTGTAGTGTGGGATCCTCCTGGTTGGAGGACTAGTTAGCTGAGTCTCCTCCTCCTGTGATAGGATTGTAGTGTGGAATCCTCCTGGTTGGAGGACTAGTTAGCTGAGTCTCCTCCTCCTGTGATAGGATTGTAGTGTGGGATCCTCCTGGTTGGAGGACTAGTTAGCTGAGTCTCCTCCTCCTGTGATAGGATTGTAGTGTGGAATCCTCCTGGTTGGAGGACTAGTTAGCTGAGTCTCCTCCTTCTGTGATAGGATTGTAGTGTGGGATCCTCCTGGTTGGAGGACTAGTTAGCTGCGCCTCCTCCTCCTGTGATGGGATTGTAGTGTGGGATCCTCCTGGTTGGAGGACTAGTTAGCTGCGCCTCCTCCTGTGATGGGATTGTAGTGTGGGATCCTCCTGGTTGGAGGACTAGTTAGCTGAGTCTCCTCCTGTGATAGGATTGTAGTGTGTGATCCTCCTGGTTGGAGGACTAGTTAGCTGAGTCTCCTCCTCCTGTGATGGGATTGTAGTGTGGGATCCTCCTGGTTGGAGGACTAGTTAGCTGAGTCTCCTCCTCCTGTGATGGGATTGTAGTGTGGGATCCTCCTGGTTGGAGGACTAGTTAGCTGAGCCTCCTCCTCCTGTGATGGGATTGTAGTGTGGGATCCTCCTGGTTGGAGGACTAGTTAGCTGAGTCTCCTCCTGTGATAGGATTGTAGTGTGGGATCCTCCTGGTTGGAGGACTAGTTAGCTGAGTCTCCTCCTCCTGTGATAGGATTGTAGTGTGTGATCCTCCTGGTTGGAGGACTAGTTAGCTGAGTCTCCTCCTCCTGTGATAGGATTGTAGTGTGGGATCCTCCTGGTTGGAGGACTAGTTAGCTGAGTCTCCTCCTGTGATAGGATTGTAGTGTGTGATCCTCCTGGTAGGAGGACTAGTTAGCTGAGCCTCCTCCTCCTGTGATGGGATTGTAGTGTGGGATCCTCCTGGTTGGAGGACTAGTTAGCTGAGTCTCCTCCTGTGATGGGATTGTAGTGTGGGATCCTCCTGGTTGGAGGACTAGTTAGCTGAGTCTCCTCCTGTGATAGGATTGTAGTGTGTGATCCTCCTGGTTGGAGGACTAGTTAGCTGAGTCTCCTCCTGTGATAGGATTGTAGTGTGGGATCCTCCTGGTTGGAGGACTAGTTAGCTGAGTCTCCTCCTCCTGTGATAGGATTGTAGTGTGTGATCCTCCTGGTTGGAGGACTAGTTAGCCGAGTCTCCTCCTCCTGTGATAGGATTGTAGTGTGGGATCTTCCTGGTTGGAGGACTAGTTAGCTGAGTCTCCTCCTTCTGTGATAGGATTGTAGTGTGGGATCCTCCTGGTTGGAGGACTAGTTAGCTGAGTCTCCTCCTCCTGTGATAGGATTGTAGTGTAGGATCCTCCTGGTTGGAGGACTAGTTAGCTGAGTCTCCTCCTCCTGTGATGGGATTGTAGTGTGGGATCCTCCTGGTTGGAGGACTAGTTAGCTGAGTCTCCTCCTGTGATAGGATTGTAGTGTGTGATCCTCCTGGTTGGAGGACTAGTTAGCTGAGTCTCCTCCTCCTGTGATAGGATTGTAGTGTGTAATCATACTGGTTGGAGGACTAGTTAGCTGAGTCTCCTCCTCCTTAGATAGGATTTTAGTGTGGGATCCTCCTGGTTGGAGGACTAGTTAGTTGAGTCTCCTCCTCCTGTGATAGGATTGTAGTCCGGGATCCTCCTGGTTGGAGGACTAGTTAGCTGAGTCTCCTCCTCCTGTGATAGGATTGTAGTGTGGGATCCTCCTGGTTGGAGGACTAGTTAGCTGAGTCTCCTCCTCCTGTGATAGGATTGTAGTGTGGGATCCTCCTGGTTGGAGGACTAGTTAGCTGAGTCTCCTCCTCCTGTGATAGGATTGTAGTGTGGGATCCTCCTGGTTGGAGGACTAGTTAGCTGAGTCTCCTCCTCCTGTGATAGGATTGTAGTGTATGATCCTCCTGGTTGGAGGACTAGTTAGCTGAGTCTCCTCCTCTTGGTATACGATTGTAGTGTAGGATCCTCCTGGTTGGAGGACTAGTTAGCTGAGTCTCCTCCTCCTGTGATGAGATTGTAGTGTGGGATTCTCCTGGTTGGAGGACTAGTTAGCTGAGTCTCCTCCTGTGATGGGATTGTAGTGTGGGATCCTCCTGGTTGGAGGACTAGTTAGCTGAGTCTCCTCCTCCTGTGATAGGATTGTAGTGTGGGATCCTCCTGGTTGGAGGACTAGTTAGCTGAGTCTCCTCCTGTGATGGGATTGTAGTGTGGGATCCTCCTGATTCGAGGACTAGTTAGCTGAGTCTCCTCCTCCTGTGATGGGATTGTAGTGTGGGATCCTCCTGGTTGGAGGACTAGTTAGCTGAGTCTCCTCCTCCTGTGATTGGATTGTAGTGTGGGATCCTCCTGGTTGGAGGACTAGTTAGCTGAGTCTCCTCCTCCTGTGATGGGATTGTAGTGTAGGATCCTCCTGGTTGGAGGACCAGTTAGCTGAGTCTCCTCCTCCTGTGATGGGATTGTAGTGTGGGATCCTCCTGGTTGGAGGACTAGTTAGCTGAGTCTCCTCCTCCTGTGATAGGATTGTAGTGTATGATCCTCCTGGTTGGAGGACTAGTTAGCTGAGTCTCCTCCTCCTGTGATAGGATTGTAGTGTGTGATCCTCCTGGTTGGAGGACTAGTTAGCTGAGTTTCCTCCTCCTGTGATAGGATTGTAGTGTGGGATCCTCCTGGTTGGAGGACTAGTTAGCTGAGTCTCCTCCTCCTGTGATGGGATTGTAGTGTGGGATCCTCCTGGTTGGAGGACTAGTTAGCTGAGTCTCCTCCTCCTGTGATGGGATTGTAGTGTGGGATCCTCCTGGTTGGAGGACTAGTTAGCTGAGTTTCCTCCTCCTGTGATAGGATTGTAGTGTGGGATCCTCCTGGTTGGAGGACTTGTTAGCTGAGTCTCCTCCTGTGATAGGATTGTAGTGTGGGATCCTCCTGGTTGGAGGACTCGTTAGCTGAGTCTCCTCCTCCTGTGATAGGATTGTAGTGTATGATCCTCCTGGTTGGAGGACTAGTTAGCTGAGTCTCCTCCTCTTGGTATAGGATTGTAGTGTGTGATCCTCCTGGTTGGAGGACTAGTTAGCTGAGTCTCCTCCTCCTGTGATGAGATTGTAGTGTGTGATCCTCCTGGTTGGAGGACTAGTTAGCTGAGTCTCCTCCTCCTGTGATAGGATTGTAGTGTGGGATCCTCCTGGTTGGAGGACTAGTTAGCTGAGTTTCCTCCTCCTGTGATAGGATTGTAGTGTGGGATCCTCCTGGTTGGAGGACTAGTTAGCTGAGTCTCCTCCTCCTGTGATGGGATTGTAGTGTGGGATCCTCCTGGTTGGAGGACTAGTTAGCTGAGTCTCCTCCTCCTGTGATGGGATTGTAGTGTGGGATCCTCCTGGTTGGAGGACTAGTTAGCTGAGTTTCCTCCTCCTGTGATAGGATTGTAGTGTGGGATCCTCCTGGTTGGAGGACTTGTTAGCTGAGTCTCCTCCTCCTGTGATGGGATTGTAGTGTGGGATCCTCCTGGTTGGAGGACTAGTTAGCTGAGTCTCCTCCTGTGATGGGATTGTAGTGTGGGATCCTCCTGGTTGGAGGACTAGTTAGCTGAGTCTCCTCCTCCTGTGATGGGATTGTAGTGTGGGATCCTCCTGGTTGGAGGACTAGTTAGCTGAGTCTCCTCCTGTGATGGGATTGTAGTGTGGGATCCTCCTGTTTGGAGGACTAGTTAGCTGAGTCTCCTCCTCCTGTGATGGGATTGTAGTGTGGGATCCTCCTGGTTGGAGGACTAGTTAGCTGAGTCTCCTCCTCCTGTGATAGGATTGTAGTGTGGGATCCTCCTGGTTGAAGGACTAGTAAGCTGAGTCTCCTCCTCCTGTGATAGGATTGTAGTGTGGGATCCTCCTGGTTGGAGGACTAGTAAGCTGAGTCTCCTCCTCCTGTGATAGGATTGTAGTGTGGGATCCTCCTGGTTGGAGGACTAGTTAGCTGAGCCTCTTCCTCCTGTGATGGGATTGTAGTGTGGGATCCTCCTAGTTGGAGGACTAGTTAGCTGAGTCTCCTCCTCCTGTGATGGGATTGTAGTGTGGGATCCTCCTGGTTGGAGGACTAGTTAGCTGAGTCTCCTCCTCCTGTGATAGGATTGTAGTGTGGAATCCTCCTGGTTGGAGGACTAGTTAGCTGTGTCTCCTCCTCCTGTGATAGGATTGTAGTGTGGGATCCTCCTGGTTGGAGGACTAGTTAGCTGAGTCTCCTCCTCTTGGTATAGGATTGTAGTGTGGGATCCTCCTGGTTGGAGGACTAGTTAGCTGAGTCGCCTCCTCCTGTAATAGGATTGTAGTGTGGGATCCTCCTGGTTGGAGGACTAGTTAGCTGAGCCTCCTCCTCCTGTGATGGGATTGTAGTGTGGGATCCTCCTGGTTGGAGGACTAGTTAGCTGAGTCTCCTCCTCTTGGTATAGGATTGTAGTGTGGGATCCTCCTGGTTGGAGGACTAGTTAGCTGAGTCGCCTCCTCCTGTAATAGGATTGTAGTGTGGGATCCTCCTGATTGGAGGACTAGTTAGCTGAGCCTCCTCCTCCTGTGATAGGATTGTAGTGTGGGATCCTCCTGGTTGGAGGACTAGTTAGCTGAGTCGCCTCCTCCTGTAATAGGATTGTAGTGTGGGATCCTCCTGGTTGGAGGACTAGTTAGCTGAGCCTCCTCCTCCTGTGATGGGATTGTAGTGTGGGATCCTCCTAGTTGGAGGACTAGTTAGCTGAGTCTCCTCCTCCTGTGATAGGATTGTAGTGTGGGATCCTCCTGGTTGGAGGACTAGTTAGCTGAGTCTCCTCCTCCTGTGATAGGATTGTAGTGTGGAATCCTCCTGGTTGGAGGACTAGTTAGCTGAGTCTCCTCCTCCTGTGATAGGATTGTAGTGTGGGATCCTCCTGGTTGGAGGACTAGTTAGCTGAGTCTCCTCCTCCTGTGATAGGATTGTAGTGTGGAATCCTCCTGGTTGGAGGACTAGTTAGCTGAGTCTCCTCCTTCTGTGATAGGATTGTAGTGTGGGATCCTCCTGGTTGGAGGACTAGTTAGCTGCGCATCCTCCTCCTGTGATGGGATTGTAGTGTGGGATCCTCCTGGTTGGAGGACTAGTTAGCTACGCCTCCTCCTGTGATGGGATTGTAGTGTGGGATCCTCCTGGTTGGAGGACTAGTTAGCTGAGTCTCCTCCTGTGATAGGATTGTAGTGTGTGATCCTCCTGGTTGGAGGACTAGTTAGCTGAGTCTCCTCCTCCTGTGATGGGATTGTAGTGTGGGATCCTCCTGGTTGGAGGACTAGTTAGCTGAGTCTCCTCCTCCTGTGATGGGATTGTAGTGTGGGATCCTCCTGGTTGGAGGACTAGTTAGCTGAGCCTTCTCCTCCTGTGATGGGATTGTAGTGTGGGATCCTCCTGGTTGGAGGACTAGTTAGCTGAGTCTCCTCCTGTGATAGGATTGTAGTGTGGGATCCTCCTGGTTGGAGGACTAGTTAGCTGAGTCTCCTCCTCCTGTGATAGGATTGTAGTGTGTGATCCTCCTGGTTGGAGGACTAGTTAGCTGAGTCTCCTCCTCCTGTGATAGGATTGTAGTGTGGGATCCTCCTGGTTGGAGGACTAGTTAGCTGAGTCTCCTCCTGTGATAGGATTGTAGTGTGTGATCCTCCTGGTAGGAGGACTAGTTAGCTGAGCCTCCTCCTCCTGTGATGGGATTGTAGTGTGGGATCCTCCTGGTTGGAGGACTAGTTAGCTGAGTCTCCTCCTGTGATGGGATTGTAGTGTGGGATCCTCCTGGTTGGAGGACTAGTTAGCTGAGTCTCCTCCTGTGATAGGATTGTAGTGTGTGATCCTCCTGGTTGGAGGACTAGTTAGCTGAGTCTCCTCCTGTGATAGGATTGTAGTGTGGGATCCTCCTGGTTGGAGGACTAGTTAGCTGAGTCTCCTCCTCCTGTGATAGGATTGTAGTGTGTGATCCTCCTGGTTGGAGGACTAGTTAGCCGAGTCTCCTCCTCCTGTGATAGGATTGTAGTGTGGGATCTTCCTGGTTGGAGGACTAGTTAGCTGAGTCTCCTCCTTCTGTGATAGGATTGTAGTGTGGGATCCTCCTGGTTGGAGGACTAGTTAGCTGAGTCTCCTCCTCCTGTGATAGGATTGTAGTGTAGGATCCTCCTGGTTGGAGGACTAGTTAGCTGAGTCTCCTCCTCCTGTGATGGGATTGTAGTGTGGGATCCTCCTGGTTGGAGGACTAGTTAGCTGAGTCTCCTCCTGTGATAGGATTGTAGTGTGTGATCCTCCTGGTTGGAGGACTAGTTAGCTGAGTCTCCTCCTCCTGTGATAGGATTGTAGTGTGTAATCATACTGGTTGGAGGACTAGTTAGCTGAGTCTCCTCCTCCTTAGATAGGATTTTAGTGTGGGATCCTCCTGGTTGGAGGACTAGTTAGTTGAGTCTCCTCCTCCTGTGATAGGATTGTAGTCCGGGATCCTCCTGGTTGGAGGACTAGTTAGCTGAGTCTCCTCCTCCTGTGATAGGATTGTAGTGTGGGATCCTCCTGGTTGGAGGACTAGTTAGCTGAGTCTCCTCCTCCTGTGATAGGATTGTAGTGTGGGATCCTCCTGGTTGGAGGACTAGTTAGCTGAGTCTCCTCCTCCTGTGATAGGATTGTAGTGTGGGATCCTCCTGGTTGGAGGACTAGTTAGCTGAGTCTCCTCCTCCTGTGATAGGATTGTAGTGTATGATCCTCCTGGTTGGAGGACTAGTTAGCTGAGTCTCCTCCTCTTGGTATAGGATAGTAGTGTAGGATCCTCCTGGTTGGAGGACTAGTTAGCTGAGTCTCCTCCTCCTGTGATGAGATTGTAGTGTGGGATCCTCCTGGTTGGAGGACTAGTTAGCTGAGTCTCCTCCTGTGATGGGATTGTAGTGTGGGATCCTCCTGGTTGGAGGACTAGTTAGCTGAGTCTCCTCCTCCTGTGATAGGATTGTAGTGTGGGATCCTCCTGGTTGGAGGACTAGTTAGCTGAGTCTCCTCCTGTGATGGGATTGTAGTGTGGGATCCTCCTGATTCGAGGACTAGTTAGCTGAGTCTCCTCCTCCTGTGATGGGATTGTAGTGTGGGATCCTCCTGGTTGGAGGACTAGTTAGCTGAGTGTCCTCCTCCTGTGATTGGATTGTAGTGTGGGATCCTCCTGGTTGGAGGACTAGTTAGCTGAGTCTCCTCCTCCTGTGATGGGATTGTAGTGTAGGATCCTCCTGGTTGGAGGACCAGTTAGCTGAGTCTCCTCCTCCTGTGATGGGATTGTAGTGTGGGATCCTCCTGGTTGGAGGACTAGTTAGCTGAGTCTCCTCCTCCTGTGATAGGATTGTAGTGTATGATCCTCCTGGTTGGAGGACTAGTTAGCTGAGTCTCCTCCTCCTGTGATAGGATTGTAGTGTGTGATCCTCCTGGTTGGAGGACTAGTTAGCTGAGTTTCCTCCTCCTGTGATAGGATTGTAGTGTGGGATCCTCCTGGTTGGAGGACTAGTTAGCTGAGTCTCCTCCTCCTGTGATGGGATTGTAGTGTGGGATCCTCCTGGTTGGAGGACTAGTTAGCTGAGTCTCCTCCTCCTGTGATGGGATTGTAGTGTGGGATCCTCCTGGTTGGAGGACTAGTTAGCTGAGTTTCCTCCTCCTGTGATAGGATTGTAGTGTGGGATCCTCCTGGTTGGAGGACTTGTTAGCTGAGTCTCCTCCTGTGATAGGATTGTAGTGTGGGATCCTCCTGGTTGGAGGACTCGTTAGCTGAGTCTCCTCCTCCTGTGATAGGATTGTAGTGTATGATCCTCCTGGTTGGAGGACTAGTTAGCTGAGTCTCCTCCTCTTGGTATAGGATTGTAGTGTGTGATCCTCCTGGTTGGAGGACTAGTTAGCTGAGTCTCCTCCTCCTGTGATGAGATTGTAGTGTGTGATTCTCCTGGTTGGAGGACTAGTTAGCTGAGTCTCCTCCTCCTGTGATAGGATTGTAGTGTGGGATCCTCCTGGTTGGAGGACTAGTTAGCTGAGTTTCCTCCTCCTGTGATAGGATTGTAGTGTGGGATCCTCCTGGTTGGAGGACTAGTTAGCTGAGTCTCCTCCTCCTGTGATGGGATTGTAGTGTGGGATCCTCCTGGTTGGAGGACTAGTTAGCTGAGTCTCCTCCTCCTGTGATGGGATTGTAGTGTGGGATCCTCCTGGTTGGAGGACTAGTTAGCTGAGTTTCCTCCTCCTGTGATAGGATTGTAGTGTGGGATCCTCCTGGTTGGAGGACTTGTTAGCTGAGTCTCCTCCTCCTGTGATGGGATTGTAGTGTGGGATCCTCCTGGTTGGAGGACTAGTTAGCTGAGTCTCCTCCTGTGATGGGATTGTAGTGTGGGATCCTCCTGGTTGGAGGACTAGTTAGCTGAGTCTCCTCCTCCTGTGATGGGATTGTAGTGTGGGATCCTCCTGGTTGGAGGACTAGTTAGCTGAGTCTCCTCCTGTGATGGGATTGTAGTGTGGGATCCTCCTGGTTGGAGGACTAGTTAGCTGAGTCTCCTCCTCCTGTGATGGGATTGTAGTGTGGGATCCTCCTGGTTGGAGGACTAGTTAGCTGAGTCTCCTCCTCCTGTGATAGGATTGTAGTGTGGGATCCTCCTGGTTGGAGGACTAGTAAGCTGAGCCTCCTCCTCCTGTGATGGGATTGTAGTGTGGGATCCTCCTGGTTGGAGGACTAGTTAGCTGAGTCTCCTCCTGTGATAGGATTGTAGTGTGGGATCCTCCTGGTTGGAGGACTAGTTAGCTGAGTCTCCTCCTCCTGTGATAGGAGTGTAGTGTGTGATCCTCCTGGTTGGAGGACTAGTTAGCTGAGTCTCCTCCTCCTGTGATAGGATTGTAGTGTGGGATCCTCCTGGTTGGAGGACTAGTTAGCTGAGTCTCCTCCTGTGATAGGATTGTAGTGTGTGATCCTCCTGGTAGGAGGACTAGTTAGCTGAGCCTCCTCCTCCTGTGACGGGATTGTAGTGTGGGATCCTCCTGGTTGGAGGACTAGTTAGCTGAGTCTCCTCCTGTGATGGGATTGTAGTGTGGGATCCTCCTGGTTGGAGGACTAGTTAGCTGAGTCTCCTCCTGTGATAGGATTCTAGTGTGTGATCCTCCTGGTTGGAGGACTAGTTAGCTGAGTCTCCTCCTCCTGTGATGGGATTGTAGTGTGGGATCCTCCTGGTTGGAGGACTAGTTAGCTGAGTCTCCTCCTTCTGTGATAGGATTGTAGTGTGGGATCCTCCTGGTTGGAGGACTAGTTAGCTGAGCCTCCTCCTCCTGTGATGGGATTGTAGTGTGGGATCCTCCTGGTTGGAGGACTAGTTAGCTGAGTCTCCTCCTGTGATAGGATTGTAGTGTGGGATCCTCCTGGTTGGAGGACTAGTTAGCTGAGTCTCCTCCTCCTGTGATAGGATTGTAGTGTGTGATCCTCCTGGTTGGAGGACTAGATAGCTGAGTCTCCTCCTCCTGTGATAGGATTGTAGTGTGTGATCCTCCTGGTTGGAGGACTAGTTAGCCGAGTCTCCTCCTCCTGTGATAGGATTGTAGTGTGGGATCTTCCTGGTTGGAGGACTAGTTAGCTGAGTCTCCTCCTTCTGTGATAGGATTGTAGTGTGGGATCCTCCTGGTTGGAGGACTAGTTAGCTGAGTCTCCTCCTCCTGTGATAGGATTGTAGTGTAGGATCCTCCTGGTTGGAGGACTAGTTAGCTGAGTCTCCTCCTCCTGTGATGGGATGGTAGTGTGGGATCCTCCTGGTTGGAGGACTAGTTAGCTGAGTCTCCTCCTCCTTAGATAGGATTTTAGTGTGGGATCCTCCTGGTTGGAGGACTAGTTAGTTGAGTCTCCTCCTCCTGTGATAGGATTGTAGTCCGGGATCCTCCTGGTTGGAGGACTAGTTAGCTGAGTCTCCTCCTCTTGGTATAGGATTGTAGTGTAGGATCCTCCTGGTTGGAGGACTAGTTAGCTGAGTCTCCTCCTCCTGTGATGAGATTGTAGTGTGGGATCCTCCTGGTTGGAGGACTAGTTAGCTGAGTCTCCTCCTGTGATGGGATTGTAGTGTGGGATCCTCCTGGTTGGAGGACTAGTTAGCTGAGTCTCCTCCTCCTGTGATAGGATTGTAGTGTGGGATCCTCCTGGTTGGAGGACTAGTTGGCTGAGTCTCCTCCTGTGATGGGATTGTAGTGTGGGATCCTCCTGGTTGGAGGACTAGTTAGCTGAGTCTCCTCCTCCTGTGATAGGATTGTAGTGTGGGATCCTCCTGGTTGGAGGACTAGTTAGCTGAGTCTCCTCCTCCTGTGATGGGATTGTAGTGTAGGATCCTCCTGATTCGAGGACTAGTTAGCTGAGTCTCCTCCTCCTGTGATGGGATTGTAGTGTGGGATCCTCCTGGTTGGAGGACTAGTTAGCTGAGTCTCCTCCTCCTGTGATTGGATTGTAGTGTGGGATCCTCCTGGTTGGAGGACTAGTTAGCTGAGTCTCCTCCTCCTGTGATGGGATTGTAGTGTAGGATCCTCCTGGTTGGAGGACCAGTTAGCTGAGTCTCCTCCTCCTGTGATGGGATTGTAGTGTGGGATCCTCCTGGTTGGAGGACTAGTTAGCTGAGTCTCCTCCTCCTGTGATAGGATTGTAGTGTATGATCCTCCTGGTTGGAGGACTAGTTAGCTGAGTCTCCTCCTCCTGTGATAGGATTGTAGTGTGTGATCCTCCTGGTTGGAGGACTAGTTAGCTGAGTTTCCTCCTCCTGTGATAGGATTGTAGTGTGGGATCCTCCTGGTTGGAGGACTAGTTAGCTGAGTCTCCTCCTCCTGTGATAGGATTGTAGTGTATGATCCTCCTGGTTGGAGGACTAGTTAGCTGAGTCTCCTCCTCTTGGTATAGGATTGTAGTGTGTGATCCTCCTGGTTGGAGGACTAGTTAGCTGAGTCTCCTCCTGTGATGGGATTGTAGTGTGGGATCCTCCTGATTCGAGGACTAGTTAGCTAAGTCTCCTCCTCCTGTGATGGGATTGTAGTGTGGGATCCTCCTGGTTGGAGGACTAGTTAGCTGAGTCTCCTCCTCCTGTGATTGGATTGTAGTGTGGGATCCTCCTGGTTGGAGGACTAGTTAGCTGAGTCTCCTCCTCCTGTGATGGGATTGTAGTGTAGGATCCTCCTGGTTGGAGGACCAGTTAGCTGAGTCTCCTCCTCCTGTGATGGGATTGTAGTGTGGGATCCTCCTGGTTGGAGGACTAGTTTGCTGAGTCTCCTCCTCCTGTGATAGGATTGTAGTGTGGGATCCTCCTGGTTGGAGGACTAGTTAGCTGAGTTTCCTCCTCCTGTGATAGGATTGTAGTGTGGGATCCTCCTGGTTGGAGGACTTGTTAGCTGAGTCTCCTCCTGTGATAGGATTGTAGTGTGGGATCCTCCTGGTTGGAGGACTAGTTAGCTGAGTCTCCTCCTCCTGTGATAGGATTGTAGTGTATGATCCTCCTGGTTGGAGGACTAGTTAGCTGAGTCTCCTCCTCTTGGTATAGGATTGTAGTGTGTGATCCTCCTGGTTGGAGGACTAGTTAGCTGAGTCTCCTCCTCCTGTGATGAGATTGTAGTGTGTGATCCTCCTGGTTGGAGGACTAGTTAGCTGAGTCTCCTCCTCCTGTGATAGGATTGTAGTGTGGGATCCTCCTGGTTGGAGGACTAGTTAGCTGAGTCTCCTCCTCCTGTGAAAGGATTGTAGTGTGGGATCCTCCTGGTTGGAGGACTAGTTAGCTGAGTCTCCTCCTCTTGGTATAGGATTGTAGTGTAGGATCCTCCTGGTTGGAGGACTAGTTAGCTGAGTCTCCTCCTCCTGTGATGGGATTGTAGTGTGGGATCCTCCTGGTTGGAGGACTAGTTAGCTGAGTCTCCTCCTCCTGTGATAGGATTGTAGTGTGGGATCCTCCTGGTTGGAGGACTAGTTAGCTGAGTCTCCTCCTCCTGTGAAAGGATTGTAGTGTGGGATCCTCCTGGTTGGAGGACTAGTTAGCTGAGTCTCCTCCTCTTGGTATAGGATTGTAGTGTGGGATCCTCCTGGTTGGAGGACTAGTTAGCTGAGTCTCCTCCTGTGATGGGATTGTAGTGTGGGATCCTCCTGGTTGGAGGACTAGTTAGCTGAGTCTCCTCCTCCTGTTATGGGATTGTAGTGTGGGATCCTCCTGGTTGGAGGACTAGTTAGCTGAGTCTCCTCCTGTGATGGGATTGTAGTGTGGGATCCTCCTGGATGGAGGACTAGTTAGCTGAGTCTCCTCCTCCTGTGATGGGATTGTAGTGTGGGATCCTCCTGGTTGGAGGACTAGTTAGCTGAGTCTCCTCCTCCTGTGATAGGATTGTAGTGTGGGATCCTCCTGGTTGGAGGACTAGTTAGCTGAGTCTCCTCCTGTGATGGGATTGTAGTGTGGGATCCTCCTGGTTGGAGGACTAGTAAGCTGAGTCTCCTCCTCCTGTGATAGGATTGTAGTGTGGGATCCTCCTGGTTGGAGGACTAGTAAGCTGAGTCTCCTCCTCCTGTGATAGGATTGTAGTGTGGGATCCTCCTGGTTGGAGGACTAGTTAGCTGAGTCTCCTCCTCCTGTGATGGGATTGTAGTGTGGGATCCTCCTGGTTGGAGGACTAGTTAGCTGAGTCTCCTCCTGTGATGGGATTGTAGTGTGGGATCCTCCTGGTTGGAGGACTAGTTAGCTGAGTCTCCTCCTCCTGTGATAGGATTGTAGTGTAGAAACCTCCTGGTTGGAGGACTAGTTAGCTGAGTCTCCTCCTCCTGTGATGGGATTGTAGTGTGGGATCCTCCTGGTTGGAGGACTAGTTAGCTGAGTCTCCTCCTGTGATGGGATTGTAGTGTGGGATCCTCCTGGTTGGAGGACTAGTTAGCTGAGTCTCCTCCTCCTGTGATAGGATTGTAGTGTGGGATCCTCCTGGTTGGAGGACTAGTTAGCTGAGTCTCCTCCTCCTGTGATAGGATTGTAGTGTGGGATCCTCCTGGTTGGAGGACTAGTTAGCTGAGTCTCCTCCTCCTGTGATGGGATTGTAGTGTGTGATCCTCCTGGTTGGAGGACTAGTTAGCTGAGTCTCCTCCTCCTGTGATTGGATTGTAGTGTGGGATCCTCCTGGTTGGAGGACTAGTTAGCTGAGTCTCCTCCTCCTGTGATGGGATTGTAGTGTGGGATCCTCCTGGTTGGAGGACTAGTTAGCTGAGTCTCCTCCTGTGATAGGATTGTAGTGTGGGATCCTCCTGGTTGGAGGACTAGTTAGCTGAGTCTCCTCCTCCTGTAATAGGATTGTAGGGTGGGATCTTCCTGGTTGGAGGACTAGATAGCTGAGTCTCCTCCTCCTGTGATAGGATTGTAGTGTAGGATCCTCCTGGTTGGAGGACTAGTTAGCTGAGTCTCCTCCTGTGATAGGATTGTAGTGTGGGATCCTCCTGGTTGGAGGACCAGTTAGCTGAGTCTCCTCCTCCTGTGATAGGATTGTAGTGTGGGATCCTCCTGGATGGAGGACTAGTTAGCTGAGTCTCCTCCTCCTGTGATAGGATTGTAGTGTAGGATCCTCCTGGTTGGAGGACTAGTTAGCTGAGTCTCCTCCTCCTGTGATAGGATTGTAGTGTGGGATCCTCCTGGTTGGAGGACTAGTTAGCTGAGTCTCCTCCTCCTGTGATAGGATTGTAGTGTAGGATCCTCCTGGTTGGAGGACAAGTTAGCTGAGTCTCCTCCTCCTGTGATGGGATTGTAGTGTGGGATCCTCCTGGTTGGAGGACTAGTTAGCTGAGTCTCCTCCTCCTGTGATGGGATTGTAGTGTGGGATCCTCCTGGTTGGAGGACTAGTTAGCTGAGTCTCCTCCTGTGATGGGATTGTAGTGTGGGATCCTCCTGGTTGGAGGACTAGTTAGCTGAGTCTCCTCCTCCTGTGATAGGATTGTAGTGTGGGATCCTCCTGGTTGGAGGACTAGTTAGCTGAGTCTCCTCCTCCTGTGATGGGATTATAGTGTGGGATCCTCCTGGTTGGAGGACTAGTTAGCTGAGTCTCCTCCTCCTGTGATATGATTGTAGTGTAGGATCCTCCTGGTTGGAGGACTAGTTAGCTGAGTCTCCTCCTCCTGTGATGGGATTGTAGTGTGGGATCCTCCTGGTTGGAGGACTAGTTAGCTGAGTCTCCTCCTGTGATAGGATTGTAGTGTGTGATCCTCCTGGTTGGAGGACTAGTTAGCTGAGTCTCCTCCTCCTGTGATAGGATTGTAGTGTGTAATCATACTGGTTGGAGGACTAGTTAGCTGAGTCTCCTCCTCCTTAGATAGGATTTTAGTGTGGGATCCTCCTGGTTGGAGGACTAGTTAGTTGAGTCTCCTCCTCCTGTGATAGGATTGTAGTCCGGGATCCTCCTGGTTGGAGGACTAGTTAGCTGAGTCTCCTCCTCCTGTGATAGGATTGTAGTGTGGGATCCTCCTGGTTGGAGGACTAGTTAGCTGAGTCTCCTCCTCCTGTGATAGGATTGTAGTGTGGGATCCTCCTGGTTGGAGGACTAGTTAGCTGAGTCTCCTCCTCCTGTGATAGGATTGTAGTGTGGGATCCTCCTGGTTGGAGGACTAGTTAGCTGAGTCTCCTCCTCCTGTGATAGGATTGTAGTGTATGATCCTCCTGGTTGGAGGACTAGTTAGCTGAGTCTCCTCCTCTTGGTATAGGATTGTAGTGTAGGATCCTCCTGGTTGGAGGACTAGTTAGCTGAGTCTCCTCCTCCTGTGATGAGATTGTAGTGTGGGATCCTCCTGGTTGGAGGACTAGTTAGCTGAGTCTCCTCCTGTGATGGGATTGTAGTGTGGGATCCTCCTGGTTGGAGGACTAGTTAGCTGAGTCTCCTCCTCCTGTGATAGGATTGTAGTGTGGGATCCTCCTGGTTGGAGGACTAGTTAGCTGAGTCTCCTCCTGTGATGGGATTGTAGTGTGGGATCCTCCTGATTCGAGGACTAGTTAGCTGAGTCTCCTCCTCCTGTGATGGGATTGTAGTGTGGGATCCTCCTGGTTGGAGGACTAGTTAGCTGAGTCTCCTCCTCCTGTGATTGGATTGTAGTGTGGGATCCTCCTGGTTGGAGGACTAGTTAGCTGAGTCTCCTCCTCCTGTGATGGGATTGTAGTGTAGGATCCTCCTGGTTGGAGGACCAGTTAGCTGAGTCTCCTCCTCCTGTGATGGGATTGTAGTGTGGGATCCTCCTGGTTGGAGGACTAGTTAGCTGAGTCTCCTCCTCCTGTGATAGGATTGTAGTGTATGATCCTCCTGGTTGGAGGACTAGTTAGCTGAGTCTCCTCCTCCTGTGATAGGATTGTAGTGTGTGATCCTCCTGGTTGGAGGACTAGTTAGCTGAGTTTCCTCCTCCTGTGATAGGATTGTAGTGTGGGATCCTCCTGGTTGGAGGACTAGTTAGCTGAGTCTCCTCCTCCTGTGATGGGATTGTAGTGTGGGATCCTCCTGGTTGGAGGACTAGTTAGCTGAGTCTCCTCCTCCTGTGATGGGATTGTAGTGTGGGATCCTCCTGGTTGGAGGACTAGTTAGCTGAGTTTCCTCCTCCTGTGATAGGATTGTAGTGTGGGATCCTCCTGGTTGGAGGACTTGTTAGCTGAGTCTCCTCCTGTGATAGGATTGTAGTGTGGGATCCTCCTGGTTGGAGGACTCGTTAGCTGAGTCTCCTCCTCCTGTGATAGGATTGTAGTGTATGATCCTCCTGGTTGGAGGACTAGTTAGCTGAGTCTCCTCCTCTTGGTATAGGATTGTAGTGTGTGATCCTCCTGGTTGGAGGACTAGTTAGCTGAGTCTCCTCCTCCTGTGATGAGATTGTAGTGTGTGATCCTCCTGGTTGGAGGACTAGTTAGCTGAGTCTCCTCCTCCTGTGATAGGATTGTAGTGTGGGATCCTCCTGGTTGGAGGACTAGTTAGCTGAGTTTCCTCCTCCTGTGATAGGATTGTAGTGTGGGATCCTCCTGGTTGGAGGACTAGTTAGCTGAGTCTCCTCCTCCTGTGATGGGATTGTAGTGTGGGATCCTCCTGGTTGGAGGACTAGTTAGCTGAGTCTCCTCCTCCTGTGATGGGATTGTAGTGTGGGATCCTCCTGGTTGGAGGACTAGTTAGCTGAGTTTCCTCCTCCTGTGATAGGATTGTAGTGTGGGATCCTCCTGGTTGGAGGACTTGTTAGCTGAGTCTCCTCCTCCTGTGATGGGATTGTAGTGTGGGATCCTCCTGGTTGGAGGACTAGTTAGCTGAGTCTCCTCCTGTGATGGGATTGTAGTGTGGGATCCTCCTGGTTGGAGGACTAGTTAGCTGAGTCTCCTCCTCCTGTGATGGGATTGTAGTGTGGGATCCTCCTGGTTGGAGGACTAGTTAGCTGAGTCTCCTCCTGTGATGGGATTGTAGTGTGGGATCCTCCTGGTTGGAGGACTAGTTAGCTGAGTCTCCTCCTCCTGTGATGGGATTGTAGTGTGGGATCCTCCTGGTTGGAGGACTAGTTAGCTGAGTCTCCTCCTCTTGTGATAGGATTGTAGTGTGGGATCCTCCTGGTTGGAGGACTAGTAAGCTGAGTCTCCTCCTCCTGTGATAGGATTGTAGTGTGGGATCCTCCTGGTTGGAGGACTAGTAAGCTGAGTCTCCTCCTCCTGTGATAGGATTGTAGTGTGGGATCCTCCTGGTTGGAGGACTAGTTAGCTGAGTCTCCTCCTCCTGTGATGGGATTGTAGTGTGGGATCCTCCTGGTTGGAGGACTAGTTAGCTGAGTCTCCTCCTGTGATGGGATTGTAGTGTGGGATCCTCCTGGTTGGAGGACTAGTTAGCTGAGTCTCCTCCTCCTGTGATAGGATTGTAGTGTAGGATCCTCCTGGTTGGAGGACTAGTTAGCTGAGTCTCCTCCTCCTGTGATGGGATTGTAGTGTGGGATCCTCCTGGTTGGAGGACTAGTTAGCTGAGTCTCCTCCTGTGATGGGATTGTAGTGTGGGATCCTCCTGGTTGGAGGACTAGTTAGCTGAGTCTCCTCCTCCTGTGATAGGATTGTAGTGTGGGATCTTCCTGGTTGGAGGACTAGTTAGCTGAGTCTCCTCCTCCTGTGATAGGATTGTAGTGTGGGATCCTCCTGGTTGGAGGACTAGTTAGCTGAGTCTCCTCCTCCTGTGATGGGATTGTAGTGTGTGATCCTCCTGGTTGGAGGACTAGTTAACTGAGTCTCCTCCTCCTGTGATTGGATTGTAGTGTGGGATCCTCCTGGTTGGAGGACTAGTTAGCTGAGTCTCCTCCTCCTGTGATGGGATTGTAGTGTGGGATCCTCCTGGTTGGAGGACTAGTTAGCTGAGTCTCCTCCTGTGATAGGATTGCAGTGTGGGATCCTCCTGGTTGGAGGACTAGTTAGCTGAGTCTCCTCCTCCTGTAATAGGATTGTAGGGTGGGATCTTCCTGGTTGGAGGACTAGTTAGCTGAGTCTCCTCCTCCTGTGATAGGATTGTAGTGTGGGATCCTCCTGGTTGGAGGACTAGTTAGCTGAGTCTCCTCCTCCTGTGATAGGATTGTAGTGTGGGATCCTCCTGGTTGGAGGACTAGTTAGCTGAGTCTCCTCCTCCTGTGATAGGATTGTAGTGTGGGATCCTCCTGGTTGGAGGACTAGTTAGCTGAGTCTCCTCCTCCTGTGATGGGATTGTAGTGTGGGATCCTCCTGGTTGGAGGACTAGTTAGCTGAGTCTCCTCCTCCTGTGATAGGATTGTAGTGTGGGATCCTCCTGGTTGGAGGACTAGTTAGCTGAGTCTCCTCCTCCTGTGATGGGATTGTAGTGTGGGATCCCCCTGGTTGGAGGACTAGTTAGCTGAGTCTCCTCCTCTTGGTATAGGATTGTAGTGTGGGATCCTCCTGGTTGGAGGACTAGTTAGCTGAGTCGCCTCCTCCTGTAATAGGATTGTAGTGTGGGATCCTCCTGGTTGGAGGACTAGTTAGCTGAGCCTCCTCCTCCTGTGATGGGATTGTAGTGTGGGATCCTCCTGGTTGGAGGACTAGTTAGCTGAGTCTCCTCCTCTTGGTATAGGATTGTAGTGTGGGATCCTCCTGGTTGGAGGACTAGTTAGCAGAGTCGCCTCCTCCTGTAATAGGATTGTAGTGTGGGATCCTCCTGGTTGGAGGACTAGTTAGCTGAGCCTCCTCCTCCTGTGATAGGATTGTAGTGTGGGATCCTCCTGGTTGGAGGACTAGTTAGCTGAGTCGCCTCCTCCTGTAATAGGATTGTAGTGTGGGATCCTCCTGGTTGGAGGACTAGTTAGCTGAGCCTCTTCCTCCTGTGATGGGATTGTAGTGTGGGATCCTCCTAGTTGGAGGACTAGTTAGCTGAGTCTCCTCCTGTGATGGGATTGTAGTGTGGGATCCTCCTGGTTGGAGGACTAGTTAGCTGAGTCTCCTCCTCCTGTGATAGGATTGTAGTGTGGGATCCTCCTGGTTGGAGGACTAGTTAGCTGAGTCTCCTCCTCCTGTGATGGGATTGTAGTGTGGGATCCTCCTGGTTGGAGGACTAGTTAGCTGAGTCTCCTCCTCCTGTGATGGGATTGTAGTGTGGGATCCTCCTGGTTGGAGGACTAGTTAGCTGAGTCTCCTCCTGTGATGGGATTGTAGTGTGGGATCCTCCTGGTTGGAGGACTAGTTAGCTGAGTCTCCTCCTCCTGTGATAGGATTGTAGTGTGGGATCCTCCTGGTTGGAGGACTAGTTAGCTGAGTCTCCTCCTCCTGTGATAGGATTGTAGTGTGGGATCCTCCTGGTTGGAGGACTAGTTAGCTGAGTCTCCTCCTCCTGTGATGGGATTGTAGTGTGGGATCCTCCTGGTTGGAGGACTAGTTAGCTGAGTCTCCTCCTCCTGTGATAGGATTGTAGTGTGGGATCCTCCTGGTTGGAGGACTAGTTAGCTGAGTCTCCTCCTCCTCCTGTGATAGGATTGTAGTGTGGGATCCTCCTGGTTGGAGGACTAGTTAGCTGAGTCTCCTCCTCCTGTGATAGGATTGTAGTGTGGGATCCTCCTGGTTGGAGGACTAGTTAGCTGAGTCTCCTCCTGTGATGGGATTGTAGTGTGGGATCCTCCTGGTTGGAGGACTAGTTAGCTGAGTCTCCTCCTCCTGTGATAGGATTGTAGTGTGGGATCCTCCTGGTTGGAGGACTAGTTAGCTGAGTCTCCTCCTCCTGTGATAGGATTGTAGTGTGGGATCCTCCTGGTTGGAGGACTAGTTAGCTGAGTCTCCTCCTCCTGTGATAGGATTGTAGTGTGGGATCCTCCTGGTTGGAGGACTAGTTAGCTGAGTCTCCTCCTCCTGTGATAGGATTGTAGTGTGGGATCCTCCTGGTTGGAGGACTAGTTAGCTGAGTCTCCTCCTCCTGTGATAGGATTGTAGTGTGGGATCCTCCTGGTTGGAGGATTAGTTAGCTGAGTCTCCTCCTCCTGTGATAGGATTGTAGTGTGGGATCCTCCTGGTTGGAGGACTAGTTAGCTGAGTCTCCTCCTCCTGTGATAGGATTGTAGTGTGGGATCCTCCTGGTTGGAGGACTAGTTAGCTGAGTCTCCTCCTCCTGTGATAGGATTGTAGTGTGGGATCCTCCTGGTTGGAGGACTAGTTAGCTGAGTCTCCTCCTCCTGTGATAGGATTGTAGTGTGGGATCCTCCTGGTTGGAGGACTAGTTAGCTGAGTCTCCTCCTCCTGTGATGGGATTGTAGTGTGGGATCCTCCTGGTTGGAGGACTAGTTAGCTGAGTCTCCTCCTCCTGTGATGGGATTGTAGTGTGGGATCCTCCTGGTTGGAGGACTAGTTAGCTGAGTCTCCTCCTCCTGTGATAGGATTGTAGTGTGGGATCCTCCTGGTTGGAGGACTAGTTAGCTGAGTCTCCTCCTCCTGTGATAGGATTGTAGCGGTGGATCCTCCTGGTTGGAGGACTAGTTAGCTGAGTCTCCTCCTCCTGTGATAGGATTGTAGCGTGGGATCCTCCTGGTTGGAGGACTAGTTAGCTGAGTCTCCTCCTCCTGTGATAGGATTGTAGCGGTGGATCCTCCTGGTTGGAGGACTAGTTAGCTGAGTCTCCTCCTCCTGTGATAGGATTGTAGCGTGGGATCCTCCTGGTTGGAGGACTAGTTAGCTGAGTCTCCTCCTCCTGTGATGGGATTGTAGTGTGGGATCCTCCTGGTTGGAGGACTAGTTAGCTGAGTCGTCTCCTCCTCCTGTGATAGGATTGTAGTGTGGGATCCTCCTGGTTGGAGGACTAGTTAGCTGAGTCTCCTCCTCCTGTGATAGGATTGTAGTGTGGGATCCTCCTGGTTGGAGGACTAGTTAGCTGAGTCTCCTCCTCCTGTGATAGGATTGTAGTGTGGGATCCTCCTGGTTGGAGGACTAGTTAGCTGAGTCTCCTCCTCCTGTGATGGGATTGTAGTGTGGGATCCTCCTGGTTGGAGGACTAGTTAGCTGAGTCTCCTCCTCCTGTGATAGGATTGTAGTGTGGGATCCTCCTGGTTGGAGGACTAGTTAGCTGAGTCGCCTCCTCCTGTAATAGGATTGTAGTGTGGGATCCTCCTGGTTGGAGGACTAGTTAGCTGAGCCTCCTCCTCCTGTGATAGGATTGTAGTGTGGGATCCTCCTGGTTGGAGGACTAGTTAGCTGAGTCGCCTCCTCCTGTAATAGGATTGTAGTGTGGGATCCTCCTGGTTGGAGGACTAGTTAGCTGAGCCTCCTCCTCCTGTGATAGGATTGTAGTGTGGGATCCTCCTAGTTGGAGGACTAGTTAGCTGAGTCTCCTCCTCCTGTGATAGGATTGTAGTGTGGGATCCTCCTGGTTGGAGGACTAGTTAGCTGAGTCTCCTCCTCCTGTGATAGGATTGTAGTGTGGAATCCTCCTGGTTGGAGGACTAGTTAGCTGAGTCTCCTCCTCCTGTGATAGGATTGTAGTGTGGGATCCTCCTGGTTGGAGGACTAGTTAGCTGAGTCTCCTCCTCCTTTGATAGGATTGTAGTGTGGAATCCTCCTGGTTGGAGGACTAGTTAGCTGAGTCTCCTCCTTCTGTGATAGGATTGTAGTGTGGGATCCTCCTGGTTGGAGGACTAGTTAGCTGAGCCTCCTCCTCCTGTGATGGGATTGTAGTGTGGGATCCTCCTGGTTGGAGGACTAGTTAGCTGAGTCTCCTCCTGTGATGGGATTGTAGTGTGGGATCCTCCTGGTTGGAGGACTTGTTAGCTGAGTCTCCTCCTGTGATAGGATTGTAGTGTGTGATCCTCCTGGTTGGAGGACTAGTTAGCTGAGTCTCCTCCTCCTGTGATGGGATTGTAGTGTGGGATCCTCCTGGTTGGAGGACTAGTTAGCTGAGTCTCCTCCTCCTGTGATGGGATTGTAGTGTGGGATCCTCCTGGTTGGAGGACTAGTTAGCTGAGTCTCCTCCTTCTGTGATAGGATTGTACTGTGGGATCCTCCTGGTTGGAGGACTAGTTAGCTGAGCCTCCTCCTCCTGTGATGGGATTGTAGTGTGGGATCCTCCTGGTTGGAGGACTAGTTAGCTGAGTCTCCTCCTGTGATAGGATTGTAGTGTGGGATCCTCCTGGTTGGAGGACTAGTTAGCTGAGTCTCCTCCTCCTGTGATAGGAGTGTAGTGTGTGATCCTCCTGGTTGGAGGACTAGTTAGCTGAGTCTCCTCCTCCTGTGATAGGATTGTAGTGTGGGATCCTCCTGGTTGGAGGACTAGTTAGCTGAGTCTCCTCCTGTGATAGGATTGTAGTGTGTGATCCTCCTGGTAGGAGGACTAGTTAGCTGAGCCTCCTCCTCCTGTGATGGGATTGTAGTGTGGGATCCTCCTGGTTGGAGGACTAGTTAGCTGAGTCTCCTCCTGTGATGGGATTGTAGTGTGGGATCCTCCTGGTTGGAGGACTAGTTAGCTGAGTCTCCTCCTGTGATAGGATTCTAGTGTGTGATCCTCCTGGTTGGAGGACTAGTTAGCTGAGTCTCCTCCTCCTGTGATGGGATTGTAGTGTGGGATCCTCCTGGTTGGAGGACTAGTTAGCTGAGTCTCCTCCTTCTGTGATAGGATTGTAGTGTGGGATCCTCCTGGTTGGAGGACTAGTTAGCTGAGCCTCCTCCTCCTGTGATGGGATTGTAGTGTGGGATCCTCCTGGTTGGAGGACTAGTTAGCTGAGTCTCCTCCTGTGATAGGATTGTAGTGTGGGATCCTCCTGGTTGGAGGACTAGTTAGCTGAGTCTCCTCCTCCTGTGATAGGATTGTAGTGTGTGATCCTCCTGGTTGGAGGACTAGATAGCTGAGTCTCCTCCTCCTGTGATAGGATTGTAGTGTGTGATCCTCCTGGTTGGAGGACTAGTTAGCTGAGTCTCCTCCTCCTGTGATAGGATTGTAGTGTGGGATCCTCCTGGTTGGAGGACTAGTTGGCTGAGTCTCCTCCTGTGATGGGATTGTAGTGTAGGATCCTCCTGGTTGGAGGACTAGTTAGCTGAGTCTCCTCCTCCTGTGATAGGATTGTAGTGTGGGATCCTCCTGGTTGGAGGACTAGTTAGCTGAGTCTCCTCCTGTGATGGGATTGTAGTGTGGGATCCTCCTGATTCGAGGACTAGTTAGCTGAGTCTCCTCCTCCTGTGATGGGATTGTAGTGTGGGATCCTCCTGGTTGGAGGACTAGTTAGCTGAGTCTCCTCCTCCTGTGATTGGATTGTAGTGTGGGATCCTCCTGGTTGGAGGACTAGTTAGCTGAGTCTCCTCCTCCTGTGATGGGATTGTAGTGTAGGATCCTCCTGGTTGGATGACCAGTTAGCTGAGTCTCCTCCTCCTGTGATGGGATTGTAGTGTGGGATCCTCCTGGTTGGAGGACTAGTTAGCTGAGTCTCCTCCTCCTGTGATAGGATTGTAGTGTGGGATCCTCCTGGTTGGAGGACTAGTTAGCTGAGTTTCCTCCTCCTGTGATAGGATTGTAGTGTGGGATCCTCCTGGTTGGAGGACTTGTTAGCTGAGTCTCCTCCTGTGATAGGATTGTAGTGTGGGATCCTCCTGGTTGGAGGACTAGTTAGCTGAGTCTCCTCCTCCTGTGATAGGATTGTAGTGTATGATCCTCCTGGTTGGAGGACTAGTTAGCTGAGTCTCCTCCTCTTGGTATAGGATTGTAGTGTGTGATCCTCCTGGTTGGAGGACTAGTTAGCTGAGTCTCCTCCTCCTGTGATGAGATTGTAGTGTGTGATCCTCCTGGTTGGAGGACTAGTTAGCTGAGTCTCCTCCTCCTGTGATAGGATTGTAGTGTGGGATCCTCCTGGTTGGAGGACTAGTTAGCTGAGTTTCCTCCTCCTGTGATAGGATTGTAGTGTGGGATCCTCCTGGTTGGAGGACTAGTTAGCTGAGTCTCCTCCTCCTGTGAAAGGATTGTAGTGTGGGATCCTCCTGGTTGGAGGACTAGTTAGCTGAGTCTCCTCCTCTTGGTATAGGATTGTAGTGTAGGATCCTCCTGGTTGGAGGACTAGTTAGCTGAGTCTCCTCCTCCTGTGATGGGATTGTAGTGTGGGATCCTCCTGGTTGGAGGACTAGTTAGCTGAGTCTCCTCCTGTGATGGGATTGTAGTGTGGGATCCTCCTGGTTGGAGGACTAGTTAGCTGAGTCTCCTCCTCCTGTTATGGGATTGTAGTGTGGGATCCTCCTGGTTGGAGGACTAGTTAGCTGAGTCTCCTCCTGTGATGGGATTGTAGTGTGGGATCCTCCTGGATGGAGGACTAGTTAGCTGAGTCTCCTCCTCCTGTGATGGGATTGTAGTGTGGGATCCTCCTGGTTGGAGGACTAGTTAGCTGAGTCTCCTCCTCCTGTGATAGGATTGTAGTGTGGGATCCTCCTGGTTGGAGGACTAGTTAGCTGAGTCTCCTCCTGTGATGGGATTGTAGTGTGGGATCCTCCTGGTTGGAGGACTAGTAAGCTGATTCTCCTCCTCCTGTGATAGGATTGTAGTGTGGGATCCTCCTGGTTGGAGGACTAGTAAGCTGAGTCTCCTCCTCCTGTGATAGGATTGTAGTGTGGGATCCTCCTGGTTGGAGGACAAGTTAGCTGAGTCTCCTCCTCCTGTGATGGGATTGTAGTGTGGGATCCTCCTGGTTGGAGGACTAGTTAGCTGAGTCTCCTCCTGTGATGGGATTGTAGTGTGGGATCCTCCTGGTTGGAGGACTAGTTAGCTGAGTCTCCTCCTCCTGTGATAGGATTGTAGTGTAGGATCCTCCTGGTTGGAGGACTAGTTAGCTGAGTCTCCTCCTCCTGTGATGGGATTGTAGTGTGGGATCCTCCTGGTTGGAGGACTAGTTAGCTGAGTCTCCTCCTGTGATGGGATTGTAGTGTGGGATCCTCCTGGTTGGAGGACTAGTTAGCTGAGTCTCCTCCTCCTGTGATAGGATTGTAGTGTGGGATCCTCCTGGTTGGAGGACTAGTTAGCTGAGTCTCCTCCTCCTGTGATAGGATTGTAGTGTGGGATCCTCCTGGTTGGAGGACTAGTTAGCTGAGTCTCCTCCTCCTGTGATGGGATTGTAGTGTGTGATCCTCCTGGTTGGAGGACTAGTTAGCTGAGTCTCCTCCTCCTGTGATTGGATTGTAGTGTGGGATCCTCCTGGTTGGAGGACTAGTTAGCTGAGTCTCCTCCTCCTGTGATGGGATTGTAGTGTGGGATCCTCCTGGTTGGAGGACTAGTTAGCTGAGTCTCCTCCTGTGATAGGATTGTAGTGTGGGATCCTCCTGGTTGGAGGACTAGTTAGCTGAGTCTCCTCCTCCTGTAATAGGATTGTAGGGTGGGATCTTCCTGGTTGGAGGACTAGATAGCTGAGTCTCCTCCTCCTGTGATAGGATTGTAGTGTAGGATCCTCCTGGTTGGAGGACTAGTTAGCTGAGTCTCCTCCTGTGATAGGATTGTAGTGTGGGATCCTCCTGGTTGGAGGACTAGTTAGCTGAGTCTCCTCCTCCTGTGATAGGATTGTAGTGTGGGATCCTCCTGGTTGGAGGACTAGTTAGCTGAGTCTCCTCCTCCTGTGATAGGATTGTAGTGTAGGATCCTCCTGGTTGGAGGACTAGTTAGCTGAGTCTCCTCCTCCTGTGATAGGATTGTAGTGTGGGATCCTCCTGGTTGGAGGACTAGTTAGCTGAGTCTCCTCCTCCTGTGATAGGATTGTAGTGTAGGATCCTCCTGGTTGGAGGACTAGTTAGCTGAGTCTCCTCCTCCTGTGATGGGATTGTAGTGTGGGATCCTCCTGGTTGGAGGACTAGTTAGCTGAGTCTCCTCCTCCTGTGATGGGATTGTAGTGTGGGATCCTCCTGGTTGGAGGACTAGTTAGCTGAGTCTCCTCCTGTGATGGGATTGTAGTGTGGGATCCTCCTGGTTGGAGGACTAGTTAGCTGAGTCTCCTCCTCCTGTGATAGGATTGTAGTGTGGGATCCTCCTGGTTGGAGGACTAGTTAGCTGAGTCTCCTCCTCCTGTGATGGGATTATAGTGTGGGATCCTCCTGGTTGGAGGACTAGTTAGCTGAGTCTCCTCCTCCTGTGATGGGATTGTAGTGTGGGATCCTCCTGGTTGGAGGACTAGTTAGCTGAGTCTCCTCCTCTTGGTATAGGATTGTAGTGTGGGATCCTCCTGGTTGGAGGACTAGTTAGCTGAGTCGCCTCCTCCTGTAATAGGATTGTAGTGTGGGATCCTCCTGGTTGGAGGACTAGTTAGCTGAGTCTCCTCCTCCTGTGATAGGATTGTAGTGTGGGATCCTCCTGGTTGGAGGACTAGTAAGCTGAGTCTCCTCCTCCTGTGATAGGATTGTAGTGTGGGATCCTCCTGGTTGGAGGACTAGTTAGCTGAGTCTCCTCCTCCTGTGATGGGATTGTAGTGTGGGATCCTCCTGGTTGGAGGACTAGTTAGCTGAGTCTCCTCCTGTGATGGGATTGTAGTGTGGGATCCTCCTGGTTGGAGGACTAGTTAGCTGAGTCTCCTCCTCCTGTGATAGGATTGTAGTGTAGGATCCTCCTGGTTGGAGGACTAGTTAGCTGAGTCTCCTCCTCCTGTGATGGGATTGTAGTGTGGGATCCTCCTGGTTGGAGGACTAGTTAGCTGAGTCTCCTCCTGTGATGGGATTGTAGTGTGGGATCCTCCTGGTTGGAGGACTAGTTAGCTGAGTCTCCTCCTCCTGTGATAGGATTGTAGTGTGGGATCCTCCTGGTTGGAGGACTAGTTAGCTGAGTCTCCTCCTCCTGTGATAGGATTGTAGTGTGGGATCCTCCTGGTTGGAGGACTAGTTAGCTGAGTCTCCTCCTCCTGTGATGGGATTGTAGTGTGTGATCCTCCTGGTTGGAGGACTAGTTAGCTGAGTCTCCTCCTCCTGTGATTGGATTGTAGTGTGGGATCCTCCTGGTTGGAGGACTAGTTAGCTGAGTCTCCTCCTCCTGTGATGGGATTGTAGTGTGGGATCCTCCTGGTTGGAGGACTAGTTAGCTGAGTCTCCTCCTGTGATAGGATTGTAGTGTGGGATCCTCCTGGTTGGAGGACTAGTTAGCTGAGTCTCCTCCTCCTGTGATGAGATTGTAGTGTGTGATCCTCCTGGTTGGAGGACTAGTTAGCTGAGTCTCCTCCTCCTGTGATAGGATTGTAGTGTGGGATCCTCCTGGTTGGAGGACTAGTTAGCTGAGTTTCCTCCTCCTGTGATAGGATTGTAGTGTGGGATCCTCCTGGTTGGAGGACTAGTTAGCTGAGTCTCCTCCTCCTGTGAAAGGATTGTAGTGTGGGATCCTCCTGGTTGGAGGACTAGTTAGCTGAGTCTCCTCCTCTTGGTATAGGATTGTAGTGTAGGATCCTCCTGGTTGGAGGACTAGTTAGCTGAGTCTCCTCCTCCTGTGATGGGATTGTAGTGTGGGATCCTCCTGGTTGGAGGACTAGTTAGCTGAGTCTCCTCCTCCTGTGATGGGATTGTAGTGTGGGATCCTCCTGGTTGGAGGACTAGTTAGCTGAGTCTCCTCCTGTGATGGGATTGTAGTGTGGGATCCTCCTGGTTGGAGGACTAGTTAGCTGAGTCTCCTCCTCCTGTGATGGGATTGTAGTGTGGGATCCTCCTGGTTGGAGGACTAGTTAGCTGAGTCTCCTCCTGTGATGGGATTGTAGTGTGGGATCCTCCTGGTTGGAGGACTAGTTAGCTGAGTCTCCTCCTCCTGTGATAGGATTGTAGTGTGGGATCCTCCTGGTTGGAGGACTAGTTAGCTGAGTCTCCTCCTCCTGTGATGGGATTATAGTGTGGGATCCTCCTGGTTGGAGGACTAGTTAGCTGAGTCTCCTCCTCCTGTGATGGGATTGTAGTGTGGGATCCTCCTGGTTGGAGGACTAGTTAGCTGAGTCTCCTCCTCTTGGTATAGGATTGTAGTGTGGGATCCTCCTGGTTGGAGGACTAGTTAGCTGAGTCGCCTCCTCCTGTAATAGGATTGTAGTGTGGGATCCTCCTGGTTGGAGGACTAGTTAGCTGAGCCTCCTCCTCCTGTGATGGGATTGTAGTGTGGGATCCTCCTGGTTGGAGGACTAGTTAGCTGAGTCTCCTCCTCTTGGTATAGGATTGTAGTGTGGGATCCTCCTGGTTGGAGGACTAGTTAGCTGAGTCGCCTCCTCCTGTAATAGGATTGTAGTGTGGGATCCTCCTGGTATGAGGACTAGTTAGCTGAGCCTCCTCCTCCTGTGATAGGATTGTAGTGTGGGATCCTCCTGGTTGGAGGACTAGTTAGCTGAGTCTCCTCCTCCTGTGATGGGATTGTAGTGTGGGATCCTCCTGGTTGGAGGACTAGTTAGCTGAGTCTCCTCCTCTTGGTATAGGATTGTAGTGTGGGATCCTCCTGGTTGGAGGACTAGTTAGCTGAGTCGCCTCCTCCTGTAATAGGATTGTAGTGTGGGATCCTCCTGGTTGGAAGACTAGTTAGCTGAGCCTCCTCCTCCTGTGATGGGATTGTAGTGTGGGATCCTCCTGGTTGGAGGACTAGTTAGCTGAGTCTCCTCCTCTTGGTATAGGATTGTAGTGTGGGATCCTCCTGGTTGGAGGACTAGTTAGCTGAGTCGCCTCCTCCTGTAATGGGATTGTAGTGTGGGATCCTCCTGGTTGGAGGACTAGTTAGCTGAGCCTCCTCCTCCTGTGATAGAATTGTAGTGTGGGATCCTCCTGGTTGGAGGACTAGTTAGCTGAGTCTCCTCCTGTGATAGGATTGTAGTGTGGGATCCTCCTGGTTGGAGGACTAGTTAGCTGAGTCTCCTCCTCCTGTGATAGGATTGTAGGGTGGGATCTTCCTGGTTGGAGGACTAGTTAGCTGAGTCTCCTCCTCCTGTGATAGGATTGTAGTGTAGGATCCTCCTGGTTGGAGGACTAGTTAGCTGAGTCTCCTCCTGTGATAGGATTGTTGTGTGGGATCCTCCTGGTTGGAGGACTAGTTAGCTGAGTCTCCTCCTCCTGTGATAGGATTGCAGTGTGGGATCCTCCTGGTTGGAGGACTAGTTAGCTGAGTCTCCTCCTCCTGTGATAGGATTGTAGTGTAGGATCCTCCTGGTTGGAGGACTAGTTAGCTGAGTCTCCTCCTCCTGTGATGGGATTGTAGTGTGGGATCCTCCTGGTTGGAGGACTTGTTAGCTGAGTCTCCTCCTCCTGTGATGGGATTGTAGTGTGGGATCCTCCTGGTTGGAGGACTAGTTAGCTGAGTCTCCTCCTGTGATAGGATTGTAGTGTGGGATCCTCCTGGTTGGAGGACTAGTTAGCTGAGTCTCCTCCTCCTGTGATGGGATTGTAGTGTGGGATCCTCCTGGTTGGAGGACTAGTTAGCTGAGTCTCCTCCTCCTTAGATAGGATTGTAGTGTAGGATCCTCCTGGTTGGAGGACTAGTTAGCTGAGTCTCCTCCTCCTGTGATAGGATTGTAGCGGTGGATCCTCCTGGTTGGAGGACTAGTTAGCTGAGTCTCCTCCTCCTGTGATAGGATTGTAGCGTGGGATCCTCCTGGTTGGAGGACTAGTTAGCTGAGTCTCCTCCTCCTGTGATAGGATTGTAGCGTGGGATCCTCCTGGTTGGAGGACTAGTTAGCTGAGTCTCCTCCTCCTGTGATGGGATTGTAGTGTGGGATCCTCCTGGTTGGAGGACTAGTTAGCTGAGTCTCCTCCTCCTGTGATGGGATTGTAGTGTGGGATCCTCCTGGTTGGAGGACTAGTTAGCTGAGTCTCCTCCTGTGATAGGATTGTAGTGTGGGATCCTCCTGGTTGGAGGACTAGTTAGCTGAGTCTCCTCCTCCTGTGATGGGATTGTAGTGTGGGATCCTCCTGGTTGGAGGACTAGTTAGCTGAGTCTCCTCCTGTGATGGGATTGTAGTGTGGGATCCTCCTGGTTGGAGGACTAGTTAGCTGAGTCTCCTCCTCCTGTGATGGGATTGTAGTGTGGGATCCTCCTGGTTGGAGGACTAGTTAGCTGAGTCTCCTCCTCCTGTGATGGGATTGTAGTGTGGGATCCTCCTGGTTGGAGGACTAGTTAGCTGAGTCTCCTCCTCCTGTGATAGGATTGTAGTGTGGGATCCTCCTGGTTGGAGGACTAGTTAGCTGAGTCTCCTCTTCCTGTGATGGGATTGTAGTGTGGGATCCTCCTGGTTGGAGGACTAGTTAGCTGAGTCTCCTCCTCCTGTGATGGGATTGTAGTGTGGGATCCTCCTGGTTGGAGGACTAGTTAGCTGAGTCTCCTCCTTCTGTGATGGGATTGTAGTGTGGGATCCTCCTGGTTGGAGGACTAGTTAGCTGAGTCTCCTCCTTCTGTGATGGGATTGTAGTGTGGGATCCTCCTGGTTGGAGGACTAGTTAGCTGAGTCTCCTCCTCCTGTGATAGGATTGTAGTGTGGGATCCTCCTGGTTGGAGGACTAGTTAGCTGAGTCTCCTCCTCCTGTGATAGGATTGTAGGGTGGGATCCTCCTGGTTGGAGGACTAGTTAGCTGAGTCTCCTCCTTCTGTGATGGGATTGTAGTGCGGGATCCTCCTGGTTGGAGGACTAGTTAGCTGAGTCTCCTCCTCCTGTGATGGGATTGTAGTGTGGGATCCTCCTGGTTGGAGGACTAGTTAGCTGAGTCTCCTCCTGTGATGGGATTGTAGTGTGGGATCCTCCTGGTTGGAGGACTAGTTAGCTGAGTCTCCTCCTCCTGTGATGGGATTGTAGTGTGGGATCCTCCTGGTTGGAGGACTAGTTAGCTGAGTCTCCTCCTCCTGTGATTGGATTGTAGTGTGGGATCCTCCTGGTTGGAGGACTAGTTAGCTGAGTCTCCTCCTCCTGTGATGGGATTGTAGTGTAGGATCCTCCTGGTTGGAGGACCAGTTAGCTGAGTCTCCTCCTCCTGTGATGGGATTGTAGTGTGGGATCCTCCTGGTTGGAGGACTAGTTAGCTGAGTCTCCTCCTCCTGTGATAGGATTGTAGTGTATGATCCTCCTGGTTGGAGGACTAGTTAGCTGAGTCTCCTCCTCCTGTGATAGGATTGTAGTGTGGGATCCTCCTGGTTGGAGGACTAGTTAGCTGAGTTTCCTCCTCCTGTGATAGGATTGTAGTGTGGGATCCTCCTGGTTGGAGGACTAGTTAGCTGAGTCTCCTCCTCCTGTGATGGGATTGTAGTGTGGGATCCTCCTGGTTGGAAGACTAGTTAGCTGAGTTTCCTCCTCCTGTGATAGGATTGTAGTGTGGGATCCTCCTGGTTGGAGGACTTGTTAGCTGAGTCTCCTCCTGTGATAGGATTGTAGTGTGGGATCCTCCTGGTTGGAGGACTAGTTAGCTGAGTCTCCTCCTCCTGTGATAGGATTGTAGTGTATGATCCTCCTGGTTGGAGGACTAGTTAGCTGAGTCTCCTCCTCTTGGTATAGGATTGTAGTGTGTGATCCTCCTGGTTGGAGGACTAGTTAGCTGAGTCTCCTCCTCCTGTGATGAGATTGTAGTGTGTGATCCTCCTGGTTGGAGGACTAGTTAGCTGAGTCTCCTCCTCCTGTGATAGGATTGTAGTGTGGGATCCTCCTGGTTGGAGGACTAGTTAGCTGAGTTTCCTCCTCCTGTGATAGGATTGTAGTGTGGGATCCTCCTGGTTGGAGGACTAGTTAGCTGAGTCTCCTCCTCCTGTGAAAGGATTGTAGTGTGGGATCCTCCTGGTTGGAGGACTAGTTAGCTGAGTCTCCTCCTCTTGGTATAGGATTGTAGTGTAGGATCCTCCTGGTTGGAGGACTAGTTAGCTGAGTCTCCTCCTCCTGTGATGGGATTGTAGTGTGGGATCCTCCTGGTTGGAGGACTAGTTAGCTGAGTCTCCTCCTCCTGTGATGGGATTGTAGTGTGGGATCCTCCTGGTTGGAGGACTAGTTAGCTGAGTCTCCTCCTGTGATGGGATTGTAGTGTGGGATCCTCCTGGTTGGAGGACTAGTTAGCTGAGTCTCCTCCTCCTGTGATGGGATTGTAGTGTGGGATCCTCCTGGTTGGAGGACTAGTTAGCTGAGTCTCCTCCTGTGATGGGATTGTAGTGTGGGATCCTCCTGGTTGGAGGACTAGTTAGCTGAGTCTCCTCCTCCTGTGATGGGATTGTAGTGTGGGATCCTCCTGGTTGGAGGACTAGTTAGCTGAGTCTCCTCCTCCTGTGATAGGATTGTAGTGTGGGATCCTCCTGGTTGGAGGACTAGTTAGCTGAGTCTCCTCCTGTGATGGGATTGTAGTGTGGGATCCTCCTGGTTGGAGGACTAGTAAGCTGAGTCTCCTCCTCCTGTGATAGGATTGTAGTGTGGGATCCTCCTGGTTGGAGGACTAGTAAGCTGAGTCTCCTCCTCCTCCTGTGATAGGATTGTAGTGTGGGATCCTCCTGGTTGGAGGACTAGTTAGCTGAGTCTCCTCCTCCTGTGATGGGATTGTAGTGTGGGATCCTCCTGGTTGGAGGACTAGTTAGCTGAGTCTCCTCCTGTGATGGGATTGTAGTGTGGGATCCTCCTGGTTGGAGGACTAGTTAGCTGAGTCTCCTCCTCCTGTGATAGGATTGTAGTGTAGGATCCTCCTGGTTGGAGGACTAGTTAGCTGAGTCTCCTCCTCCTGTGATGGGATTGTAGTGTGGGATCCTCCTGGTTGGAGGACTAGTTAGCTGAGTCTCTTCCTGTGATGGGATTGTAGTGTGGGATCCTCCTGGTTGGAGGACTAGTTAGCTGAGTCTCCTCCTCCTGTGATAGGATTGTAGTGTGGGATCCTCCTGGTTGGAGGACTAGTTAGCTGAGTCTCCTCCTCCTGTGATAGGATTGTAGTGTGGGATCCTCCTGGTTGGAGGACTAGTTAGCTGAGTCTCCTCCTCCTGTGATAGGATTGTAGTGTATGATCCTCCTGGTTGGAGGACTAGTTAGCTGAGTCTCCTCCTCCTGTGATAGGATTGTAGTGTATGATCCTCCTGGTTGGAGGACTAGTTAGCTGAGTCTCCTCCTCCTGTGATAGGATTGTAGTGTATGATCCTCCTGGTTGGAGGACTAGTTAGCTGAGTCTCCTCCTCCTATGATAGTATTGTAGTGTGGGATCTTCCTGGTTGGAGGACTAGTTAGCTGAGTCTCCTCCTCCTGTGATAGGATTGTAGTGTGGGATCCTCCTGGTTGGAGGACTAGTTAGCTGAGTCTCCTCCTCCTGTGATAGGATTGTAGTGTGGGATCCTCCTGGTTGGAGGACTAGTTAGCTGAGTCTCCTCCTCCTGTGATGGGATTGTAGTGTGGAATCCTCCTGGTTGGAGGACTAGTTAGCTGAGTCTCCTCCTCCTGTGATGGGATTGTAGTGTGGAATCCTCCTGGTTGGAGGACTAGTTAGCTGAGTCTCCTCCTTCTGTGATGGGATTGTAGTGTGGGATCCTCCTGGTTGGAGGACTAGTTAGCTGAGTCTCCTCCTCCTGTGATAGGATTGTAGTGTATGATCCTCCTGGTTGGAGGACTAGTTAGCTGAGTCTCCTCCTCCTGTGATGGGATTGTAGTGTGGGATCCTCCTGGTTGGAGGACTAGTTAGCTGAGTCTCCTCCTCCTGTGATAGGATTGTAGTGTATGATCCTCCTGGTTGGAGGACTAGTTAGCTGAGTCTCCTCCTCCTGTGATAGGATTGTAGTGTGGGATCCTCCTGGTTGGAGGACTAGTTAGCTGAGTCTCCTCCTCCTGTGATGGGATTGTAGTGTGGGATCCTCCTGGTTGGAGGACTAGTTAGCTGAGTCTCCTCCTCCTGTGACATTCCAGCAGAGTGGAGTGCAGGGATTGCAGGCAGGGTGGAGGAAGTGACACACACTGAGTCTCTGGCACTGGGAGTAGCTGGATGTCAGGGGGGATTCCTCGGACACTGGACTGTGCAGGAACCCGAGGATGGGAGGCTGGAAGGCGAGGAGGACGGCGGTGACTCTGCTGACTCTGCTCATCATCATACCAGTAAGTGGCCACTTCTGTCTGACTGTCAGTTCTGCATAGAGGACACTGAGCACAACTCACCCTCTGTTATATACTATATACTACTCACCCTCTGCTATATACTACTCACCCTCTGCTATATACTACTCACCCTCTGCTATATACTACTCACCCTCTGCTATATACTACTCACCCTCTGCTATATACTACTCACCCTCTGCTATATACTACTCACCCTCTGCTATATACTACTCACCCTCTGCTATATACTACTCACCCTCTACTATATACTACTCACCCTCTGCTATATACTACTCACCCTCTGCTATATACTACTCACCCTCTGCTATATACTACTCACCCTCTGCTATATACTACTCACCCTCTGCTATATACTACTCACCCTCTGCTGTATACTATATACTACTCACCCTCTGCTGTATACTACTCACCCTCTGCTATATACTACTCACCCTCTGCTATATACTACTCACCCTCTGTTATATACTACTCACCCTCTGTTATATACTACTCACCCTCTGCTATATACTACTCACCCTCTGCTATATACTACTCACCCTCTGCTGTATACTATATACTACTCACCCTCTGCTGTATACTACTCACCCTCTGCTATATACTACTCACCCTCTGCTATATACTACTCACCCTCTGCTATATACTACTCACCCTCTGCTATATACTACTCACCCTCTGCTATATACTACTCACCCTCTGCTATATACTACTCACCCTCTGCTATATACTACTCACCCTCTGCTATATACTACTCACCCTCTGCTATATACTACTCACCCTCTGCTATATACTACTCATCCTCTGCTATATACTACTCACCCTCTGCTGTATGCTATATACTACTCACCTTCTGCTATATACTACTCACCTTCTGCTATATACTACTCACCCTCTGCTATATACTACTCACCCTCTGCTATATACTACTCACCCTCTGCTATATACTACTCACCCTCTGCTATATACTACTCACCCTCTGCTATATACTACTCACCCTCTGCTATATACTACTCACCCTCTGCTATATACTACTCACCCTCTGCTATATACTACTCACCCTCTGCTATATACTACTCACCCTCTGCTATATACTACTCACCCTCTGCTATATACTACTCACCCTCTGCTATATACTACTCACCCTCTACTATATACTACTCACCCTCTGCTATATACTACTCACCCTCTGCTATATACTACTCACCCTCTGCTATATACTACTCACCCTCTGCTATATACTACTCACCCTCTGCTATATACTACTCACCCTCTGCTGTATACTATATACTACTCACCCTCTGCTGTATACTACTCACCCTCTGCTATATACTACTCACCCTCTGCTATATACTACTCACCCTCTGTTATATACTACTCACCCTCTGTTATATACTACTCACCCTCTGCTATATACTACTCACCCTCTGCTATATACTACTCACCCTCTGCTGTATACTATATACTACTCACCCTCTGCTGTATACTACTCACCCTCTGCTATATACTACTCACCCTCTGCTATATACTACTCACCCTCTGCTATATACTACTCACCCTCTGCTATATACTACTCACCCTCTGCTATATACTACTCACCCTCTGCTATATACTACTCACCCTCTGCTATATACTACTCACCCTCTGCTATATACTACTCACCCTCTGCTATATACTACTCACCCTCTGCTATATACTACTCATCCTCTGCTATATACTACTCACCCTCTGCTGTATGCTATATACTACTCACCTTCTGCTATATACTACTCACCTTCTGCTATATACTACTCACCCTCTGCTATATACTACTCACCCTCTGCTATATACTACTCACCCTCTGCTATATACTACTCACCCTCTGCTATATACTACTCACCCTCTGCTATATACTACTCACCCTCTGCTATATACTACTCACCCTCTGCTATATACTACTCACCCTCTGCTATATACTACTCACCCTCTGCTATATACTACTCACCCTCTGCTATATACTACTCACCCTCTGCTATATACTACTCACCCTCTGCTATATACTACTCACCCTCTGCTATATACTACTCACCCTCTGCTATATACTACTCACCCTCTGCTATATACTACTCACCCTCTGCTATATACTACTCACCCTCTGCTATATACTACTCACCCTCTGCTATATACTACTCACCCTCTGCTATATACTACTCACCCTCTGCTATATACTACTCACCCTCTGCTATATACTACTCACCCTCTGCTATATACTACTCACCCTCTGCTATATACTACTCACCCTCTGCTATATACTACTCACCCTCTGCTGTATACTATATACTACTCACCCTCTACTATATACTACTCACCCACTGCTATATACTACCTACCCTCTGCTATATACAGAGCACACAACTTATACATTGTATACAAGTTATATACTCTTCTAGAGATCACACACGGTATATAGAGTTATATATTGTAGTAGAGATCACTCTCCGCTACACCATATATACATTGTTATACAATTTGTAGAATATTATACAGATCACACTCTGCTATAAAACGCTCATAAATCTGCACAACGTATTGTCTGTAGAGATGTGGGGATATTGCTGTACACAGAGCCGCAGTCATCAGGGATCTCCCCGTGTGCTGCACTCATCTCCCCCCTCCTGTACTATCTATAACTGCACAAGACTTCACCTTCCTCTTCTCCATCCTGCAGCTTCACTTTCCCCTTCTCCCTCCTGCAGCTTCACTTTCCTCTTCCCCGTCCTGCAGCTTCACTTTCCCCTTCTCCCTCCCTGCAGCTTCACTTTCCTCTTCCCCGTCCTGCAGCTACACTTTCCCCTTCTCCATCCTGCAGCTTCACTTTCCCCTTCTCCATCCTGCAGCTTCACTTTCCCCTTCTCCCTCCTGCAGCTTCACTTTCCTCTTCCCCGTCCTGCAGCTTCACTTTCCCCTTCTCCCTCCTGCAGCTTCACTTTCCTCTTCCCCGTCCTGCAGCTACACTTTCCCATTCTCCATCCTGCAGCTTCACTTTCTCCTTCTCCATCCTGCAGCTTCACTTTCTCCTTCTCCATCCTGCAGCTTCACTTTCCCCTTCTCCCTCCTGCAGCTTCACTTTCCTCTTCCCCGTCCTGCAGCTTCACTTTCCCCTTCTCCCTCCTGCAGCTTCACTTTCCTCTTCCCCGTCCTGCAGCTACACTTTCCCCTTCTCCATCCTGCAGCTTCACTTTCCCCTTCTCCATCCTGCAGCTTCACTTTCCCCTTCTCCATCCTGCAGCTTCACTTTCCCCTTCTCCATCCTGCAGCTTCACTTCCCCCTTCTCCATCCAGCAGCTTCACTTTCTCCTTCTCCATCCTGCAGCTTCACTTTCTCCTTCTCCATCCTGCAGCTTCACTTTCCCCTTCTCCCTCCTGCAGCTTCACTTTCCCCTTCTCCATCCTGCAGCTTCACTTTCCCCTTCTCCCTCCTGCAGCTTCACTTTCCCCTTCTCCATCCTGCAGCTTCACTTTCTCCTTCTCCATCCTGCAGCTTCACTTTCCCCTTCTCCATCCTGCAGCTTTACTTTCTCCTTCTCTATTCTGCAGCTTCACTTTCTCCTTCTCCATCCTGCAGCTTCACTTTCTCCTTCTCCATCCTGCAGCTTCACTTTCCCCTTCTCCCTCCTGCAGCTTCACCTTTCCCTTCCCCGTCTTGCAGCTTCACTTTCCCCTTCTCCATCCTGCAGCTTCACTTTCCCCCTTCTCCATCCTGCAGCTTCACTTTCCCCTTCTCCATCCTGCAGCTTCACTTTGCCCTTCTCCGTCCTGCAGCTTCACTTTCTCCTTCTCCATCCTGCTGCTCATCGGTGACCGGTCTTCTTCTATGTATTGTGTAGTAGCAGTACATCGGTGACCGGTCCCCTTCTATGTATTGTGTAGTAGCAGTACATCGGTGACCGGTCCCCTTCTATGTATTGTGTAGTAGCAGTACATCGGTGACCGGTCCTCTTCTATGTATTGTGTAGTAGCAGTATGTTGGTGATCGGTCCTCTTCTATGTATTGTGTAGTAGCAGTATGTTGGTGACCGGTCCTCTTCTATGTATTGTGTAGTAGCAGTACATTGGTGACCGGTCCTCTTCTATGTATTGTGTAGTAGCAGTACATCGGTGACCGGTCCTCTTCTATGTATTGTGTAGTAGCAGTACATTGGTGACCGGTCCTCTTCTATGTATTGTGTAGTAGCAGTACATCGGTGACCGGTCCTCTTCTATGTATTGTGTAGTAGCAGTACATCGGTGACCGGTCCTCTTCTATGTATTGTGTAGTAGCATTACATTGGTGACCGGTCCTCTTCTATGTATTGTGTAGTAGCAGTACATCGGTGACCGGTCCTCTTCTATGTATTGTGTAGTAGCAGTACATCGGTGACCGGTCCTCTTCTATGTATTGTGTAGTAGCAGTATGTTGGTGACCGGTCCTCTTCTATGTATTGTGTAGTAGCAGTACATCGGTGACCGGTCCTCTTCTATGTATTGTGTAGTAGCAGTACATCGGTGACCGGTCCTCTTCTATGTATTGTGTAGTAGCAGTATGTTGGTGACCGGTCCCCTTCTCGTTATTATAAATAGTGACATGGATGGGGCCGGCTGTTATTTTATCCCGGCAGTTATTTTGGTCTGCGGTGCCTCTGTCGTCCGCCTGTCCCTGCCGGGGCCACAAATACCCCAATGGCCTTCCTGACCAATCAGAGGCCCTGAGCCGCTATACAGGGGTCTGTGCTGAGCAATGGGGCCGTGTTCTGTGGTGAGGTAACCCATAGCAACCACCAGAGGGACCCTGCATTCTGATTGGTCACTGTGGGTCATTACTCTCTATATTACAAGGTTGTTATTGGTGAGTGAAGATCTGTAACATTTCCCAGAATCAGGAAAGATAAATATTTATATAAACATTCCATGATTGCAACAATGTATCCTCCCAATCATCAATATTTACACAATATATCCTCCCAATCATCAATATTTACACAATATATCCTCCCAATCATCAATATTCACACCCCCACAGCGACCCCCCCTCTCTGATCACACCCCAAGAGCGACCGCCCCCACTCTGATCACACCACCAATGAGAGGGCAGATCTGTGATTGTATAATGTGTCTCCAGCTCATTCATAGAACTAGCTCCTCGCCCCAGGACACCCCCTGTTAGTCCCCTCGCCCCAGGAGCTTGCACTCCGCAGCCCTCGGTGGGGATTGGTGGTGTAGCGTTTGTTAGTCCCCTCGCCCCAGGAGCTTGCACTCCGCAGCCCTCGGTGGGGATTGGTGGTGTAGTGTTTGTTAGTCCCCTCGCCCCAGGAGCTTGCACTCTGCAGCCCTCGGTGGGGATTGGTGGTGTAGTGTTTGTTAGTCCCCTCGCCCCAGGAGCTTGCACTCCGCAGCCCTCGGTGGGGATTGGTGGTGTAGTGTTTGTTAGTCCCCTCGCCCCAGGAGCTTGCACTCTGCAGCCCTCGACTCTCTCCTCATACCGGGAGAATATTCTCGGAATGAGCAGCCGGGGTATAAATAGCTGGCTGAGGATTCCAGGGATGAGCGCCGGGAGATATCCAGACACGGTATATATAGACAGATACGGATTGTATGGATGAGCCCGTCTACTCGTCATCCCACCGCCATTATCCCCTCCGTCTGTCTGCACAGCTGCACCGCGGGGAGGCGGAGCCAGAGTGCGTTCTCCTTTTAGAATCATCAAATTGCAGCTGCTGGGGAACTGATTGGTTGTTGTATGGTCTCCGATATTCCCGGGGTTATGATGTCATCGCACTCTGAGGGCTGATTGTATGCGGAGATGAAATGTGATGACCTCATAGGGGAGATAATGAGAAACAACATTCCATCCAGTGATGTCATAATATAGAGAGTATAAATACCCGACCTGTCCTCGTATTGGCCTCCTGCCACACCAATACTAGGAGAGGGAGGAGCAACACTGAGCCAATCCCCCTGACCTCAGAACACGGGGCCCCTCCTCCCCCCTGACATCAGGACACGGGGCCCCTCCTCCCACTCACCCCCTGACCTCAGGACACGGGGCCCTCCTCTCACTCACCCCCTGACCTCAGGACATGGGGCCCCTCCTCTCACTTACCCCCTGACCTCAGGACACGGGGCCCCTCCTCTCACTCACCCCCTGACCTCAGGACACGGTCTCACTCACCCCCTGACCTCAGGACACGGGGCCCCTCCTCCCACTCACCCCCTGACCTCAGGACACGGGGCCCCTCCTCCCACTCACCCCCTGACCTCAGGACACGGGGCCCCTCCTCTCACTCACCCCTTGACCTCAGGACACCGGCCCCTCCTCCCACTCACCCCCTGACCTCAGGACACGGGGCCCCTCCTCTCACTCACCCCTGACCTCAGGACACGGGGCCCCTCCTCCCACTCACCCCCTGACCTCAGGGCACGGGGCCCCTCCTCTCACTCACCCCCTGACCTCAGGACACCGGCCCCTCCTCCCACTCACCCCCTGACCTCAGGACACGGGGCCCCTCCTCCCACTCACCCCCTGACCTCAGGATACGGGGCCCCTCCTCCCACTCACCCCCTGACCTCAGGACACGGGGCCCCTCCTCCCACTCACCCCCTGACCTCAGGACACGGGGCCCCTCCTCCCACTCACCCCCTGACCTCAGGATACGGGGCCCCTCCTCCCACTCACCCCCTGACCTCAGGACACGGGGCCCCTCCTCTCACTCACCCCCTGACCTCAGGACACCGGCCCCTCCTCCCACTCACCCCCTGACCTCAGGGCACGGGGCCCCTCCTCCCACTCACCCCCTGACCTCAGGACACGGGGCCCTCCTCTCACTCACCCCCTGACCTCAGGACATGGGGCCCCTCCTCTCACTTACCCCCTGACCTCAGGACACGGGGCCCCTCCTCTCACTCACCCCCTGACCTCAGGACACGGTCTCACTCACCCCCTGACCTCAGGACACGGGGCCCCTCCTCCCACTCACCCCCTGACCTCAGGACACGGGGCCCCTCCTCCCACTCACCCCCTGACCTCAGGACACGGGGCCCCTCCTCTCACTCACCCCTTGACCTCAGGACACCGGCCCCTCCTCCCACTCACCCCCTGACCTCAGGACACGGGGCCCCTCCTCTCACTCACCCCCTGACCTCAGGACACGGGGCCCCTCCTCCCACTCACCCCTGACCTCAGGGCACGGGGCCCCTCCTCTCACTCACCCCCTGACCTCAGGACACCGGCCCCTCCTCCCACTCACCCCCTGACCTCAGGACACGGGGCCCCTCCTCCCACTCACCCCCTGACCTCAGGATACGGGGCCCCTCCTCCCACTCACCCCCTGACCTCAGGACACGGGGCCCCTCCTCCCACTCACCCCCTGACCTCAGGATACGGGGCCCCTCCTCCCACTCACCCCCTGACCTCAGGACACGGGGCCCCTCCTCTCACTCACCCCCTGACCTCAGGACACCGGCCCCTCCTCCCACTCACCCCCTGACCTCAGGACACGGGGCCCCTCCTCTCACTCACCCCCTGACCTCAGGACACGGGCCCCTCCTCCCACTCACCCCCTGACCTCAGGGCACGGGGCCCCTCCTCTCACTCACCCCCTGACCTCAGGACACGGGGCCCCTCCTCCCACTCACCCCCTGACCTCAGGGCACGGGGCCCCTCCTCTCACTCACCCCCTGACCTCAGGACACGGGGCCCCTCCTCTCACTCACCCCCTGACCTCAGGACACGGGGCCCCTCCTCTCACTCACCCCCTGACCTCAGGACACGGGGCCCCTCCTCTCACTCACCCCCTGACCTCAGGACACGGGGCCCCTCCTCCCACTCACCTCCTGACCTCAGGACACGGGCCCCTCCTCCCACTCACCCCCTGACCTCAGGACACGGGGCCCCTCCTCTCACTCACCCCCTGACCTCAGGACACCGGCCCCTCCTCCCACTCACCCCCTAACCTCAGGACACGGGGCCCCTCCTCCCACTCACCCCCTGACCTCAGGACACGGGGCCCCTCCTCTCACTCACCCCCTGACCTCAGGACACCGGCCCCTCCTCCCACTCACCCCCTGACCTCAGGACACTGGCCCCTCCTCCCACTCACCCCCTGACCTCAGGACACGGAGCCCCTCCTCCCACTCACCCCCTGACCTCAGGACATGGGGCCCCTCCTCCCACTCACCCCCTGACCTCAGGGCACGGGGCCCCTCCTCCCACTCACCCCCTGACCTCAGGGCACGGGGCCCCTCCTCCCACTCACCCCCTGACCTCAGGACACGGGGCCCCTCCTCCCACTCACCCCCTGACCTCAGGGCATGGGGCCCCTCCTCTCACTCACCCTCTGACCTCAGGACACGGGGCCCCTCCTCTCACTCACCCCCTGACCTCAGGACACGGGGCCCCTCCTCTCACTCACCCCCTGACCTCAGGACACGGGGCCCCCTCCTCTCACTCACCCCCTGACCTCAGGACACGGGGCCCCTCCTCCCACTCACCCCCTGACCTCAGGACACGGGGCCCCTCCTCCCACTCACCCCCTGACCTCAGGACACGGGGCCCCTCCTCCCACTCACCCCCTGACCTCAGGACACGGGGCCCCTCCTCCCACTCACCCCCTGACCTCAGGGCACGGGGCCCCTCCTCTCACTCACCCCCGACCTCAGGACACCGGCCCCTCCTCCCACTCACCCCCTGACCTCAGGACACGGGGGCCCCTCCTCTCACTCACCCCCTGACCTCAGGACACGGGCCCCTCCTCTCACTCACCCCCTGACCTCAGGACACGGGGCCCCTCCTCTCACTCACCCCCTGACCTCAGGACACCGGCCCCTCCTCCCACTCACCCCCTGACCTAAGGACACGGGGCCCCTCCTCCCCCCTGACCTCAGAACATGGGACCCCTCCTCCCCACTCACCCCCCTGACCTCAGAACACGGGACCCCCTCCTCCCACTCACCCCCTGACCTCAGGGCACGGGGCCCCTCCTCTCACTCACCCCCTGACCTCAGGACACGGGGCCCCTCCTCCCCCCTGACCTCAGGACACGGGGCCCCTCCTCCCGCTCACCCCCTGACCTCAGAACACGGGGCCCCTCCTCCCACTCGACCCCTGACCTCCAGAACATGGGGCCCCTCCTCCCCCGTGACCTCAGAACACGGGGCCCCTCCTCCCCCCCTGACCTCAGAACACGGGGCCCCTCCTCCCGCTCCTCTCCTGACCTCAGAACACAGGGCCCCTCCTCCCCCCCTGACCTCAGAACACGGGGCCCCGCCTCCTGCTCGACCCCTGACCTCAGAACACAGGGCCCCTCCTCCCCCTTGACCTCAGAACACGGGGCCCCTCCTCCCGCTCGACCCCTGACCTCAGGACACGGGGCTCCTCCTCCCCCCTGACCTCAGAACACGGGGCCCCTCCTCCCACTCACCCCCTGACCTCAGGACACGGGGCCCCTCCTCCCCCCTGACCTCAGGACACGGGGCCCCTCCTCCCCCCTGACCTCAGGACACGGGGCCCTTCCTCCCCCCTGACCTCAGGACACGGGGCCCCTCCTCCCGCTCGACCCCTGACCTCAGGACACGGGGCCCCTCCTCCCCCCTGACCTCAGAACACGGGGCCCCTCCTCCCGCTCCTCTCCTGACCTCAGAACACGGGGGCCCCTCCCTCCCCCTAACCTCAGGACATGGGGTCCCTCCTCCCACTCACCCCCTGACCTCAGGACACGGGGCCCCTCCTCCCCCCTGACCTCAGGACACGGGGCCCCTCCTCCCCCCTGACCTCAGGACACGGGGCCCCTCCTCCCCCCTGACCTCAGGACACGGGGCCCCTCCTCCCCCTGACCTCAGGACACGGGGCCCCTCCTCCCCCCTGACCTCAGGACACGGGGCCCCTCCTGACCTCAGGACACGGGCCCCTCCTCCCCCCTGACCTCAGGACACGGGGCCCCTCCTCCCCCCTGACCTCAGGACACGGGGCCCCTCCTCCCCCCTGACCTCAGGACACGGGGCCCCTCCTCCCCCTGACCTCAGGACACGGGGCCCCTCCTCCCCCCTGACCTCAGGACACGGGGCCCCTCCTCCCCCCTGACCTCAGGACACGGGGCCCCTCCTCCCCCCCTGACCTCAGGACACGGGGCCCCTCCTCCCCCCTGACCTCAGGACACGGGGCCCCTCCTCCCCCCTGACCTCAGGACACGGGGCCCCTCCTCCCCCTGACCTCAGGACACGGGGCCCCTCCTCCCCCCTGACCTCAGGACACGGGGCCCCTCCTCCCCCCTGACCTCAGGACACGGGGCCCCTCCTCCCCCCTGACCTCAGGACACGGGGCCCCTCCTCCCCCCTGACCTCAGGACACGGGGCCCCTCCTCCCCCCCTGACCTCAGGACACGGGGCCCCTCCTCCCCCCTGACCTCAGGACACGGGGCCCCTCCTCCCCCCTGACCTCAGGACACGGGGCCCCTCCTCCCCCCTGACCTCAGGACACGGGGCCCCTCCTCCCCCCTGACCTCAGGACACGGGGCCCCTCCTCCCCCCTGACATCAGGACACGGGGCCCCTCCTCCCCCCTGACATCAGGACACGGGGCCCCTCCTCCCCCCTGACCTCAGGACACGGGGCCCTTCCTCCCCCCTGACCTCAGGACACGGGGCCCCTCCTCCCCCCTGACCTCAGGACACGGGGCCCTTCCTCCCCCCTGACCTCAGGACACGGGGCCCCTCCTCCCCCTGACCTCAGGACACGGGGCCCCTCCTCCCCCCTGACCTCAGGACACGGGGCCCCTCCTCCCCCCTGACCTCAGGACACGGGGCCCCTCCTCCCCCCTGACCTCAGGACACGGGGCCCCTCCTCCCCCCTGACCTCAGGACACGGGGCCCCTCCTCCCCCCTGACCTCAGGACACGGGGCCCCTCCTCCCCCCTGACCTCAGGACACGGGGCCCCTCCTCCCCCCTGACCTCAGGACACGGGGCCCTTCCTCCCCCCTGACCTCAGGACACGGGGCCCCTCATAGCAGAGTTGTGTGAAGTTTCTGTTTGTTTAGTGAATTGACTTTAAACACTTCAGATGAGTGTCTGTAATTGGAGGCAAACACAGGGAGGGGCCCCTGAATATGGGGCCCTCAGTCGTCTCTGCCCGCAGATCATTACACAGCGCGGCAGTTGCGGTATATTTATGGTGTGTTTGATGTTCTGTAATGGATGGGAATCAGAACAAAGGCAAATATCTTCACCGTGCGAGGAAATTGTCCCCAGAGCTTCACAGGATATCCAATCACGTGCAAGGAAAAGAAAAATACCGTTATTTCTGGTTGCACGTGATTGGATGATAGAAGTTGGTAGAGCTTCACCTTGTTTACTAAGCGCTGGGAAAATTCCCTTTACAAGGTGAGCGAACTCTTTGCCTTTATTAAATCCCCCAATGAGCTCCACCCATGTATGAGATCCCAGCGATCCATGCATAATAAAATGCAAATGGGCAGCTAGGGGCACCCAGTGAGCCCCCCAATCATCTCTGTTCATCTGGCGGTCTGTGGTGCACCACTGTCTATTGGGCTAATCATTCAGTTACTGCGCCCAGAATTCAGGGAGCATTCAGGACATCAGATGAGGGGGGGGGGGGATCTCTTCCACATGGCGGAATAATGGCCGCCGCGGCCTGTTCTGGAAGATCACATAGACGTCTGATGGGTAATTATAGATGCTTGAGACGAAGGTCTGTGGTCAGCCTCGGGCCTGCGACTTGTTATGCTCTGACTCCGCCCCATACGGCTTTATTGTCTCTATAAAAGTTTATTTTTGTAGCCGTGTGTCAGTCGTAAGACCCCTGGGGGTCAGAGGTCAGGGCTGGAGCATGCTGGGATGACTTCAGAAATGCCCATCAGCCAGGGTAGCCCTAGAAGGGGTGTAAGGTGTTGGGGACCCGTGTAATTCGAGGGCCTGTCATACAGGAGAGCAGACAGGCAAACAGCTGAAATACCAGACTTCTGATTAGCTCAGCTTCCTTGCTTTGTCCTCTGTGAGCGTCCCGCTGAACTCCATCCCAGACAAAGGAGGCCGACGGATCACCATGGGGGGTCATCTGTATACAATGGCCGGAAATCTGGAAGAGAAGACAGATCAGAAAGAGTGTGGAGGGAACAACCCACCCCCAAAATTCACTGCGTATGGGATCCCCTCATCCTCAGTGTTCCCCGTATGAGATCCCCTCATCCTCAGTGTTCCCCGTATGAGATCCCCTCATCCTCAGTGTTCCCCGTATGAGATCCCCTCATCCTCAGTGTTCCCCGTATGAGATCCCCTCATCCTCAGTGTTCCCTGTATGAGATCCCCTCATCCTCAGTGTTCCCCGTATGATATCCCCTCATCCTCAGTGTTCCCCGTATGAGATCCCCTCATCCTCAGTGTTCCCCGTATGAGATCCCCTCATCCTCAGTGTTCCCCGTATGAGATCCCCTCATCCTCAGTGTTCCCCGTATGAGATCCCCTCATCCTCAGTGTTCCCCGTATGAGATCCCCTCATCCTCAGTGTTCCCCGTATGAGATCCCCTCATCCTCAGTGTTCCCCGTATGAGATCCCCTCATCCTCAGTGTTCCCCGTATGAGATCCCCTCATCCTCAGTGTTCCCCGTATGAGATCCCCTCATCCTCAGTGTTCCCCGTATGGGATGTCCTCATCCTTGGTGTTCCCCGTATGAGATCCCCTCATCCTCAGTGTTCCCCGTATGAGATCCCCTCATCCTCAGTGTTCCCCGTATGAGATCCCCTCATCCTCAGTGTTCCCCGTATGAGATCCCCTCATCCTCAGTGTTCCCCGTATGGGATCCCCTCATCCTCAGTGTTCCCCGTATGGGATCCCCTCATCCTCAGTGTTCCCCGTATGGGATCCCCTCATCCTCAGTGTTCCCCGTATGGGATCCCCTCATCCTCAGTGTTCCCCGTATGGGATCCCCTCATCCTCAGTGTTCCCCGTATGGGATCCCCTCATCCTCAGTGTTCCCCGTATGGGATCCCCTCATCCTCAGTGTTCCCCGTATGGGATCCCCTCATCCTCAGTGTTCCCCGTATGGGATCCCCTCATCCTCAGTGTTCCCCGTATGGGATCCCCTCATCCTCAGTGTTCCCCGTATGGGATCCCCTCATCCTCAGTGTTCCCCGTATGAGATCCCCTCATCCTCGGTGTTCCCCATATGGGATGTCCTCATCCTTGGTGTTCCCCGTATGAGATCTCCTCATCCTCAGTGTTCCCCGTATGGGATGTCCTCATCCTTGGTGTTCCCCGTATGAGATCTCCTCATCCTTGGTGTTCCCCGTATGAGATCTCCTCATCCTTGGTGTTCCCCGTATGGGATCTCCTCATCCTTGGTGTTCCCCCTATGACATCTCCTCATCCTTGGTGTTCCCCCTATGACATCTCCTCATCCTTGGTGTTCCCCCTATGACATCTCCTCATCCTTGGTGTTCCCCGTATGAGATCTCCTCATCCTTGGTGTTCCCCCTATGAGATCTCCTCATCCTTGGTGTTACCCGTATGACATCTCCTCATCCTTGGTGTTCCCCCTATGAGATCCCCTCATCCTCAGTGTTCCCCCTATGACATCTCCTCATCCTTGGTGTTCCGCCTATGAGATCTCCTCATCCTTGGTGTTCCCCGTATGAGATCTCCTCATCCTTGGTGTTCCCCGTATGAGATCTCCTCATCCTTGGTGTTCCCCGTATGGGATCTCCTCATCCTTGGTGTTCCCCCTATGAGATCCCCTCATCCTTGGTGTTCCCCCTATGACATCTCCTCATCCTCAGTGTTCCCCGTATGGGATGTCCTCATCCTTGGTGTTCCCCGTATGGGATCTCCTCATCCTTGGTGTTCCCCGTATGGGATCTCCTCATCCTTGGTGTTCCCCCTATGAGATCTCCTCATCCTTGGTGTTCCCCCTATGAGATCTCCTCATCCTTGGTGTTCCCCGTATGGGATCTCCTCATCCTTGGTGTTCCCCCTATGAGATCTCCTCATCCTTGGTGTTCCCCCTATGAGATCTCCTCATCCTTGGTGTTCCCCGTATGGGATCTCCTCATCCTTGATGTTCCCCCTATGACATCTCCTCATCCTTGGTGTTCCCCCTATGACATCTCCTCATCCTTGGTGTTCCCCCTATGACATCTCCTCATCCTTGGTGTTCCCCGTATGACATCTCCTCATCCTTGGTGTTCCCCCTATGAGATCCCCTCATCCTTGGTGTTCCCCCTATGACATCTCCTCATCCTTGGTGTTCCCCCTATGACATCTCCTCATCCTTGGTGTTCCCCCTATGAGATCTCCTCATTCTTGGTGTTCCCCGTATGGGATCTCCTCATCCTTGGTGTTCCCCCTATGAGATCTCCTCATCCTTGGTGTTCCCCCTATGAGATCTCCTCATCCTTGGTGTTCCCCGTATGGGATCTCCTCATCCTTGATGTTCCCCCTATGACATCTCCTCATCCTTGGTGTTCCCCCTATGACATCTCCTCATCCTTGGTGTTCCCCCTATGACATCTCCTCATCCTTGGTGTTCCCCCTATGACATCTCCTCATCCTTGGTGTTCCCCCTATGGGATCTCCTCATCCTTGGTGTTCCCCGTATGGGATCTCCTCATCCTTGGTGTTCCCCGTATGGGATCTCCTCATCCTTGGTGTTCCCCGTATGGGATCTCCTCATCCTTGGTGTTCCCCGTATGGGATCTCCTCATCCTTGGTGTTCCCCGTATGGGATCTCCTCATCCTTGGTGTTCCCCCTATGAGATCTCCTCATCCTTGGTGTTCCCCGTATGGGATCTCCTCATCCTTGGTGTTCCCCCTATGAGATCTCCTCATCCTTGGTGTTCCCCGTATGGGATCTCCTCATCCTTGGTGTTCCCCGTATGGGATCCCCTCATCCTTGGTGTTCCCCGTATGAGATCCCCTCATCCTCAGTGTTCCCCGTATGAGATCCCCTCATCCTCAGTGTTCCCCGTATGAGATCCCCTCATCCTCAGTGTTCCCCGTATGAGATCCCCTCATCCTCAGTGTTCCCCGTATGAGATCCCCTCATCCTCAGTGTTCCCCGTATGAGATCCCCTCATCCTCAGTGTTCCCCGTATGAGATCCCCTCATCCTCAGTGTTCCCCGTATGGGATGTCCTCATCCTTGGTGTTCCCCGTATGAGATCCCCTCATCCTCAGTGTTCCCCGTATGAGATCCCCTCATCCTCAGTGTTCCCCGTATGAGATCCCCTCATCCTCAGTGTTCCCCGTATGAGATCCCCTCATCCTCAGTGTTCCCCGTATGGGATCCCCTCATCCTCAGTGTTCCCCGTATGGGATCCCCTCATCCTCAGTGTTCCCCGTATGGGATCCCCTCATCCTCAGTGTTCCCCGTATGGGATCCCCTCATCCTCAGTGTTCCCCGTATGGGATCCCCTCATCCTCAGTGTTCCCCGTATGGGATCCCCTCATCCTCAGTGTTCCCCGTATGGGATCCCCTCATCCTCAGTGTTCCCCGTATGGGATCCCCTCATCCTCAGTGTTCCCCGTATGGGATCCCCTCATCCTCAGTGTTCCCCGTATGGGATCCCCTCATCCTCAGTGTTCCCCGTATGAGATCCCCTCATCCTCGGTGTTCCCCATATGGGATGTCCTCATCCTTGGTGTTCCCCGTATGAGATCTCCTCATCCTCAGTGTTCCCCGTATGGGATGTCCTCATCCTTGGTGTTCCCCGTATGAGATCTCCTCATCCTTGGTGTTCCCCGTATGAGATCTCCTCATCCTTGGTGTTCCCCGTATGGGATCTCCTCATCCTTGGTGTTCCCCCTATGACATCTCCTCATCCTTGGTGTTCCCCCTATGACATCTCCTCATCCTTGGTGTTCCCCCTATGACATCTCCTCATCCTTGGTGTTCCCCGTATGAGATCTCCTCATCCTTGGTGTTCCCCCTATGAGATCTCCTCATCCTTGGTGTTACCCGTATGACATCTCCTCATCCTTGGTGTTCCCCCTATGAGATCCCCTCATCCTCAGTGTTCCCCCTATGACATCTCCTCATCCTTGGTGTTCCGCCTATGAGATCTCCTCATCCTTGGTGTTCCCCGTATGAGATCTCCTCATCCTTGGTGTTCCCCGTATGAGATCTCCTCATCCTTGGTGTTCCCCGTATGGGATCTCCTCATCCTTGGTGTTCCCCCTATGAGATCCCCTCATCCTTGGTGTTCCCCCTATGACATCTCCTCATCCTCAGTGTTCCCCGTATGGGATGTCCTCATCCTTGGTGTTCCCCGTATGGGATCTCCTCATCCTTGGTGTTCCCCGTATGGGATCTCCTCATCCTTGGTGTTCCCCCTATGAGATCTCCTCATCCTTGGTGTTCCCCCTATGAGATCTCCTCATCCTTGGTGTTCCCCGTATGGGATCTCCTCATCCTTGGTGTTCCCCCTATGAGATCTCCTCATCCTTGGTGTTCCCCCTATGAGATCTCCTCATCCTTGGTGTTCCCCGTATGGGATCTCCTCATCCTTGATGTTCCCCCTATGACATCTCCTCATCCTTGGTGTTCCCCCTATGACATCTCCTCATCCTTGGTGTTCCCCCTATGAGATCTCCTCATCCTTGGTGTTCCCCCTATGACATCTCCTCATCCTTGGTGTTCCCCCTATGAGATCTCCTCATTCTTGGTGTTCCCCGTATGGGATCTCCTCATCCTTGGTGTTCCCCCTATGAGATCTCCTCATCCTTGGTGTTCCCCCTATGAGATCTCCTCATCCTTGGTGTTCCCCGTATGGGATCTCCTCATCCTTGATGTTCCCCCTATGACATCTCCTCATCCTTGGTGTTCCCCCTATGACATCTCCTCATCCTTGGTGTTCCCCCTATGACATCTCCTCATCCTTGGTGTTCCCCCTATGACATCTCCTCATCCTTGGTGTTCCCCCTATGGGATCTCCTCATCCTTGGTGTTCCCCGTATGGGATCTCCTCATCCTTGGTGTTCCCCGTATGGGATCTCCTCATCCTTGGTGTTCCCCGTATGGGATCTCCTCATCCTTGGTGTTCCCCGTATGGGATCTCCTCATCCTTGGTGTTCCCCGTATGGGATCTCCTCATCCTTGGTGTTCCCCCTATGAGATCTCCTCATCCTTGGTGTTCCCCGTATGGGATCTCCTCATCCTTGGTGTTCCCCGTATGGGATCTCCTCATCCTTGGTGTTCCCCGTATGGGATCTCCTCATCCTTGGTGTTCCCCGTATGAGATCTCCTCATCCTTGGTGTTCCCCGTATGAGATCCCCTCATCCTTGGTGTTCCCCCTATGACATCTCCTCATCCTTGGTGTTCCCCCTATGACATCTCCTCATCCTTGGTGTTCCCCGTATGACATCTCCTCATCCTTGGTGTTCCCCCTATGAGATCCCCTCATCCTTGGTGTTCCCCCTATGACATCTCCTCATCCTTGGTGTTCCCCCTATGACATCTCCTCATCCTTGGTGTTCCCCGTATGACATCTCCTCATCCTTGGTGTTCCCCCTATGAGATCCCCTCATCCTTGGTGTTCCCCCTATGACATCTCCTCATCCTTGGTGTTCCCCCTATGACATCTCCTCATCCTTGGTGTTCCCCCTATGGGATCTCCTCATCCTTGGTGTTCCCCGTATGGGATCTCCTCATCCTTGGTGTTCCCCGTATGGGATCTCCTCATCCTTGGTGTTCCCCGTATGGGATCTCCTCATCCTTGGTGTTCCCCCTATGAGATCTCCTCATCCTTGGTGTTCCCCGTATGGGATCTCCTCATCCTTGGTGTTCCCCGTATGAGATCTCCTCATCCTTGGTGTTCCCCGTATGAGATCCCCTCATCCTTGGTGTTCCCCCTATGACATCTCCTCATCCTTGGTGTTCCCCCTATGACATCTCCTCATCCTTGGTGTTCCCCGTATGACATCTCCTCATCCTTGGTGTTCCCCCTATGAGATCCCCTCATCCTTGGTGTTCCCCCTATGACATCTCCTCATCCTTGGTGTTCCCCCTATGACATCTCCTCAACCTCTGTGTCCTGTGATTGGCCTCCATCCCCCGTCATTGACCTCTGATTGGTGGTTATGTTGTGTTGACACCTGAGGGCGTGGTGTTTGAGGGGAGTGACGGCACTCCTGGCTCTCTCTAGTCTCAGTCTGGACTTGTCCTCTGAACCCCCCCCACTGCCCATTCCTCAGAATCTTCATCTCTGCAGATTTTCCAAACTCTTTTCATGTGAAATCGCTTCCTGTTCAGGTCAAGGGTGGAGCGCCTCAAAGACGAATGGACTGAGCCAGATCCCATAGCAACCAAATAACCTGAGCCAGATCCCATAGCAACATTTCTTGTATGGAACAATATTGATGGGCACACATTGTACGATCATTCTATGGTTATCCTTTCATTGCTAATCTTCTCCCTCATACACATGTATGGCTGTCTATAATCAATTCCTCCTATAACCAGAAATTCCCATCAATAAATACACAACCACAAGAAAATACAACAGAGCGATGGTGGGAACCCCTCATATTGGGCACAGCGGGTGTACAGACCCGGGAACTCAGCACAGGGATGGTGGGAACCCCTCATAATGGGCACAGCGGGTGTACAGACCCGGGAACTCAGCACAGGGGTGGTGGGAACCCCTCATAATGGGCACAGCGGGTGTACAGACCCGGGAACTCAGCACAGGGGTGGTGGGAACCCCTCATAATGGGCACAGCGGGTGTACAGACCCGGGAACTCAGCACAGGGATGGTGGGAACCCCTCATAATGGGCACAGCGGGTGTACAGACCCGGGAACTCAGCACAGGGATGGTGGGAACCCCTCATAATGGGCACAGCGGGTGTACAGACTCAGGAACTCAGCACAGGGATGGGGGGGAACCCCTCATAATGGGCACAGCGGGTGTACAGACCCGGGAACTCAGCACAGGGATGGTGGGAACCCCTCATAATGGGCACAGCGGGTGTACAGACCCGGGAACTCAGCACAGGGATGGTGAGAACCCCTCATAATGGGCACAGCGGGTGTACAGACCCGGGAACTCAGCACAGGGGTGGTGGGAACCCCTCATAATGGGCACAGCGGGTGTACAGACCAGGGAACTCAGCACAGGGATGGTAGGAACCCCTCATAATGGGCACAGCGGGTGTACAGACCCGGGAACTCAGCACAGGGATGGGGGAACCCCTCATAATGGGCACAGCGGGTGTACAGACCCGGGAACTCAGCACAGGGATGGTGAGAACCCCTCATAATGGGCACAGCGGGTGTACAGACTCGGGAACTCAGCACAGGGATGGTGGGAACCCCTCATAATGGGCACAGCGGGTGTACAGACTCGGGAACTCAGCACAGGGATGGGGGGAACCCCTCATAATGGGCACAGCGGGTGTACAGACCCGGGAACTCAGCACAGGGATGGTGAGAACCCCTCATAATGGGCACAGCGGGTGTACAGACCCGGGAACTCAGCACAGGGATGGTGGGAACCCCTCATAATGGGCACAGCGGGTGTACAGACTCGGGAACTCAGCACAGGGATGGGGGGAACCCCTCATAATGGGCACAGCGGGTGTACAGACTCGGGAACTCAGCACAGGGATGGTGAGAACCCCTCATAATGGGCACAGCGGGTGTACAGACCCGGGAACTCAGCACAGGGATGGGGGGAACCCCTCATAATGGGCACAGCGGGTGTACAGACTCGGGAACTCAGCACAGGGATGGTGGGAACCCCTCATAATGGGCACAGCGGGTGTACAGACTCGGGAACTCAGCACAGGGATGGGGGGAACCCCTCATAATGGGCACAGCGGGTGTACAGACTCGGGAACTCAGCACAGGGATGGGGGGAACCCCTCATAATGGGCACAGCGGGTGTACAGACTCGGGAACTCAGCACAGGGATGGTGGGAACCCCTCATAATGGGCACAGCGGGTGTACAGACCCGGGAACTCAGCACAGGGATGGTGAGAACCCCTCATAATGGGCACAGCGGGTGTACAGACCCAGGAACTCAGCACAGGGATGGTGGGAACCCCTCATAATGGGCACAGCGGGTGTACAGACCCGGGAACTCAGCACAGGGATGGTGAGAACCCCTCATAATGGGCACAGCGGGTGTACAGACCCGGGAACTCAGCACAGGGATGGTGAGAACTCCTCATAATGGGCACAGTGGGTGTACAGACCCGGGAACTCAGCACAGGGATGGTGAAAACCCCTCATAATGGGCACAGCGGGTGTACAGACCCAGGAACTCAGCACAGGGATGGTGGGAACCCCTCATAATGGGCACAGCGGGTGTACAGACCCAGGAACTCAGCACAGGGATGGGGGGAACTCCTCATAATGGGCACAGCGGGTGTACAGACCCGGGAACTCAGCACAGGGATGGTGAGAACCCCTCATAGTGGGCACAGCGGGTGTACAGACCCGGGAACTCAGCACAGGGGTGGTGGGAACCCCTCATAAAGGGCACAGCGGGTGTACAGACCCGGGAACTCAGCACAGGGATGGTGGGAACCCCTCATAATGGGCACATCAGGTGTACAGACCCGGGAACTCAGCACAGGGATGGTGAAAACCCCTCATAATGGGCACAGCGGGTGTACAGACCCAGGAACTCAGCACAGGGATGGTGGGAACCCCTCATAATGGGCACAGCGGGTGTACAGACCCAGGAACTCAGCACAGGGATGGTGGGAACCCCTCATAATGGGCACATCAGGTGTACAGACCCGGGAACTCAGCACAGGGATGGTGAAAACCCCTCATAATGGGCACAGCGGGTGTACAGACCCAGGAACTCAGCACAGGGATGGTGGGAACCCCTCATAATGGGCACAGCGGGTGTACAGACCCAGGAACTCAGCACAGGGATGGTGAGAACCCCTCATAATGGGCACATCAGGTGTACAGACCCGGGAACTCAGCACAGGGATGGCGGGAACCCCTCATAATGGGCACAGCGGGTGTACAGACCCGGGAACCCTTCATAATGGGCCCAGGGGGGTCATCATTGGCCCTTGGTATGGGAAGGATTGAAATTGTATTGGTAGTTGGGATATAAAGAGTTAATTCTGTGCGGTTCTGTTGCTGGTTGGATCACTCTAGGTCTGATGTGTCCGAGTTCTGAGGGATGACTAATCCGACTTTCAGGTTGGCACCGATCCTCCAGCCGGCACACAGACCTCATATGGGGATTTCCTTCTCCTCCTTGGTGTACATGAAATGACCGTGTGCCGGAAGATTCCTCCTCCTTGCTGTTGGCGGTTACACATGTACAGGACATGACAGCCGCTGATCTCTGAGATTTATGACAGATTTCATGTTTGGGAATCTGAAATATTCTGTTCCTCCGCTGCACCACCTGGACTGCGGTGACTTCAGTGGTTGGGTCGCTGTCGGCCATGCTGGGTCAGAGCGGATTGGTCATTGGTGGATGGGCAGTGAGATTGGGCATTGCCAGGCTTTCTGTAATATGAATATTTATCATGATGTCCCGCTCTTAGAATATATCAGAAGCCGACAGTTTACATCTGGAAGTGAAGAAATCTCTCCAAAATGATTCAAATCTATTTACAAGAACCAGCGTCCCCACCGGAAGATTTCCCCCCCTTTCCTTCTCTGGCGACAAATGTAATTTTTGGCTTTCAGTCACTTCCTGTCTCGGTGACACCAGAACAGATAGAGATGGTGATTCCTTTAGTAGGGACACAGACAGGGATAAAAACCTAAAAACTGGGAATGGGACCCCCGTTTGTACCAAGAACCTGGCAGAGGGTCTAATCCTTCTGATACTAAAAGAAACATTTCGGATTTAGAACTCTTCATGTGTGTTTGCAGGACTCGGAGAAAGAGAGTTTTTATATTGTACAGAGTCCTCCAATGTTCATACACCATATGACCAAAAGTAAGTGAACCCCCTTCAAATGACTGACTTAGGCGTGTCTAGTGAAGGATATTGATACAAAGTTATTTTCTCTTCTAACCTTGTGGTAACAGTTTGGTGAAGACCCTTTTCTGTTCCACCACGACTGTGCCCCCTCCCTCCCGTGTACATAAAGCGAGCTACATAAATACATGGTGTCACCAGTTTGGAGTGGAGGAACTCGAGTGTCCTGCACAGAGCCCTGACCTCAACTCTACTGATCACCTTTGGGATGAGTTGGAACGTTGACTGTAAGCCAGGTCTTTTTTTTTTTTTTTTTTTTGGTGCCCAATGTGAGGCCCAACATGTGGACCAGGTCTTCTCATCCAACATCAGTACCTGACCTCACAAATGGTGCAAAATCCCACAGACGCCCTCTAAAATCTTGTGCAAAGTCTTCCCAGTAGAGTGGAGGATGTTATAGCCACAAAGAGGAACAACTCCATAAAGACATGGATGACCGGTTTGGTGTGGAGGAACTCGTGAAACCTGTACACAGCCCTGACCTCATCCCTACTCAACACCTTTGTGGTGAACTGGAATGCCAATGGTGAGCCCAAAGTCTTCTCATCCAACATCAGTATTTGACCTCACAAATGGGCCCAGATTTCCACAGACACCCTTCAATATCTTGTGGGAAGTCTTCCTATAATAGTGGAGGTTGTTCTGGCCACCGAGGGGGATAATGTCATATTAATGGTCATGGCGGAGGGGGGCAACTTCATATTAATGGCCATGTGGGGAGGAGGTGCAAACCACATGCTAACTGCAAAGAGGGAAAGGTGACAACTCGATATTAATAACTATGGGGGGGGGGGGGGGGCTTCATACTAATGGCCATAGTGGAGGGGCAACTCCATGTTAATGGCCATGGTTGTAGAATGGGATGTCCGACAAGATCATATAGGAGTGATGACCGTGTCCTCACAGACTTTTGGCCATATGGTGCTCCATTTCTCCTAGCCTTTTAGATCATTGTTGGTCTTGAATTGGGCAGATTAATGGTGGCACAACCTGTGGGCACAGCAGTCCCGAGGAGCTTGGTAGCCAATTCCTTCGAATGTTTCCAAACTTTTTCTGTTGCTCATAGAAACCAGAGTTTTTCGGTGCCTTTGCTGGATCAAGAAAGTTTTCAGTCATTCGTCATTCCTTGTAAAGCACGATATATTCCCCATTGGTCACCTGACAGACGTACAGGTATGAGTACAAGCTGAATACACCTCGCCCATCTCTGGCTGCATATTTGGGCCAATATTTCAAAGTGTTTTTTCGGCATCAATCTACATGACATCTATAATTCCCAATTTTCTTGCAGATTGTTGTGCGTCGGTTCAATCTGGTTTACTTTCTCAGTTCTCTATCAGCAGCATTGTGCAATCAATTATGGGTCCTGGCAAAGGAATCTCTCCAGTGTGTGAGGTCTAGAGATTTTCTCGGTGTGATAAGTCCCCGTGTAGCCATGGATTTATGATTGGTTATTCATGAACTATACACTGTTACTGAGCCTTCAGGCCCACCAGGCACTGGACTGTATATCATGACGTAAGATTGGACACTTGCCCAATCCCCGTATCTCTGGCGTCTCTGACCTCTCTGTGTGTGGTATTAACAGTAATTAGTAAGACAAACATGAGGGGTGATGGTAGATGGGCTTTATGAGTTGGTGTGATCCTCTGCTGATCTAACTGTCTTCTTGTCATGAAGCCCATGTGAGGGGGAAGCACTCAGCAGGTCGTGGTTGGGTCATGTAGCCCAGTTGGAGGTCTACAGATATACGTTATATTTATATGGTGATGTTACAGTTATCAAATGCGTGTGACCTAGGGTTCTCTGACCATCGGCTTTGGAGGCCTTTAGCTTAGTTCTGGATCTTCTTGACGTTGGAGTCCATCAGGGACTCCTGGGATGGTTTTATATGCTCTGTAAAGCTCCACAGAATATGTCAGTGATATAATGGAGATCGTATTGGATGATGAGACCAGCGTTCCGTATTGCACAGCTGAACGTTGAAATTGATCACCGCCTGTGAAACATTCCAGTGGGTGAACTGTCAACCAGTCATAATGAGCGATTAATCGATGCCGCCTGTCACAGGCCTGTTGTAGACAATTGAATGATGTGTTTAGGATCCAGCTGGTCCAGGCTAGGAGCCAAGGAACCTTCACTTACCACAGGATGAAACGTAACGAGCCAGCGGTCACCTCTTCTTCATTGGATGCCTAGCTCTACTGATGGCTGCTACGTGATGGCTCACAATAGGTCTTGTGGTGGAAATGATAAACTTCTCCTATAAGCAAATAATTCCATGACCTAATAAGAACAATCATAGTTCTCTTGTATAATGCTGGGAAAGCGTGCTTGTTCATAAATTAATACAAATTTCCACAACAGTCTCCAACCTGCCAATTGTGTTCATTCAACACCTTTATCTCAGCCATAATCTGAGATCGAATCCACCAATGTTTTACCCATGTATGAGGCAAACCTGACTTGAGTGCAATGAGGATGGCTATAGATTGGCAGATGGGTTCCTGAGTGTGATGACATTACTTTGTTCTTGCTGTGGATCATCCAGAACTGGCTGCAGACCATCTGAGCAGGGTTATGGATTTTGAGCACGTGCTATGAGGAGCTCATTCCCTCCCTCCATAGAAAACAAAGATTGGCAAGTTAAGGAATGTGAAAGCAAGTCTGTCCAGCCTTTAGAAAAAGGTTTTCTAGTCAGTGCATACCTGTTGGATCGTGTATGGACACGCTAGAGCAGGGGTCTACAGACTTTCTAAACAAGGGGTCAGTTTCCTGTCCTTCAGGGTTTAGGGGGCTCCACTATGGCCATTGGAAATAGAAAAGGTCCCAATGTCAGTGGGAAAAACAATGCCCCATCTTTAGTGGGAGGAATTGTACCCTATTGTTGGTGTTATTGTGAGGAATTGTTCCCCATCATTGGAGTCGTTGAGCCCAATGGTTGATGTCACTGGGAGGAATTGTACCCTATTGTTGGTGTTATTGTGAGGAATTGTTCCCCATCATTGGAGTCATTGAGCCCAATGGTTGATGTCACTGGGAGGAATTGTACCCTATCGCTGGTGTTATTGGGAGGAATTGTTCCCCATCATTGGAGTCATTGAGCCCAATGGTTGATGTCACTGGGAGGAATTGTACACTATCGCTGGTGTTATTGGGAGGAATTGTTCCCCATCATTGGAGTCATTGAGCCCAATGGTTGATGTCACTGGGAGGAATTGTACACTATCGCTGGTGTTATTGGGAGGAATTGTTCCCCATCATTGGAGTCATTGAGCCCAATGGTTGATGTCACTGGGAGGAATTGTACCCTATCGCTGGTGTCAATGGGAGGAATTCATCCACCATGTCCCCGTAGTGGATGAAACCTTGCCCCTAGGGCCCAATAAAAGCAAGCAAAGGGTCACATCTGACCCTCCTGGGCGGCAGTTTGGAGACCACTGCTCTAGAGAGAAGGGAGGGGGGTGGAGGGGAATGGGTTGGTTTCATTAATGTATATGCCATTGATCTGTACCGGCTTCCATTGTCTTCGGCTGACCTAGAATATCATCTTTAGGTTTAAACCTCCAGATTGGTCAGGTGTGGACTGTTTATATCTGTCCTAATTCTCTGCCCAACACAGTGAACACATTGGTTGATTGGTTGGTTAATTTTGGGTTGTTACTTCCTTGATGTTTTTTTTGTACTGAGCTATCTGACAATGCATCTGATAGAAGACCCCACCACACACAATATAATCATCAGGCGATTGATCTTAAGGAGGACCTTGAGGTCCCATTCACACTATGATCAACCCAACACATTGCTGTGGATCAGGACACACTGCGTCAGGGCAGCGCGTTACTTCTCAATATGCTATGCGCTGTATGAAAATGACGCAGAGCTTGCACTCTGACGCTCACCCTGACATGGGTGCTATCTCTGTCGTCTTCCAGCACGTGTGCAGACATGGAGGTCCTAGTACATGGGATTGTGGTGTATTCAATAGGCCTTAATGACTGACACGTTTCATTTGTAGTGACTTGTGAAGGTCCCGCTCCCCCAAGTGTTTTGTGTGTCACACGGAGGAAATGCAGCGCCTGGAGGTGAGAATTGGGGTGTGGAAGGGCCACAGGCAGTAGAAGATGAAGAGTTAAAGGAATCCAAGGACTGGGGTGGAGGAGAATCGCTCCGGATCAAACACCTGAGGAATGTGAAGAGCAGAATAAGAGCGCAAAGGTGAGGGCGCTGCGTGTTCCGCTTCCTGAAGAGCGCCACTTCCCCGGACACACAGAAGAGCGTGTCAGCCAATGGCAAGACTGGCGAGAGTTTTTGAGGCCTGGGGGGTGTTGTGTGAGAATTGCAGCACGGCGAGCTCTGGGATGAAATGAGATCCTACAGGTTCCATCTTGTATGTCATTATTACTGCCCCTAGTTCCCCTTCCGTTCCCTACAAGAGGCGCCCTCCAACACAATCCCAAATACGTCAATGAAGAGAGGCCCTTATCACCAGGGGAGATCTGGCAGAACTGGAATGCTGCGTGCCCCGTCCTGTACCGTACCCGGTGTGAAGGAAGCGGGACCCCAGGGCACATACAGTATATACTCTACATACATACAGTATATACTCTACACACATACAGTATATACTCTACATACATACAGTATATACTCTACATACATACAGTATATACTCTACACACATACAGTATATACTCTACATACATACAGTATATACTCTACATACAGTATATACTCTACACACATACAGTATATACTCTACATACATACAGTATATACTATACATACATACAGTATATACTCTACACACATACAGTATATACTCTACATACATACAGTATATACTCTACACACATACAGTATATACTCTACACACATACAGTATATACTCTACACACATACAGTATATACTCTACATACATACAGTATATACTCTACATACATACAGTATATACTCTACAAACCTACACTATATACTCTACACACATACAGTATATACTCTACATACATACATTATATACTCTACACACATACAGTATATACTCTACACACATACAGTATATACTCTACACACATACAGTATATACTCTACACACATACAGTATATACTCTACACACATACAGTATATACTCTACACACACATACAGTATATACTCTACACACACATACAGTATATACTCTACACACACATACAGTATATACTCTACACACACATACAGTATATACTCTACACACACATACAGTATATACTCTACACACACATACAGTATATACTCTACACACACATACAGTATATACTCTACACACACATACAGTATATACTCTACACACACATACAGTATATACTCTACTCTCTCTCTCCCTCTCTCTTGTCTCTCTCTCTTTCTCTCTCTCTCTCCCTCCTTCTCTCTCTCTCTTCTCTCCCCTCTTACAGACTCAAATAAGCTTTATTGGCAGGACCAAATACAAGTTTGCTTTGCCAGCACAATTGAGGGGTTTTTGTGGGTTGGATTGGGGAGGGGGTTAGGAGGAAGGATTACTGGGTCGGGGATAATATGGGGGGAATGGGGGTGAGTCTATGTAGAGGATTTCTATGTTTCGGGATTCTGTCTGTCATATTGGGCAGCTATTCCCCCGCTGGTTCCTCTTCTCTCAGTAGAATGTGGAGTTTCCTCTTCTATAGAAGTGAAGTTCGGGAGAAGAGTGGAGAGTCGGTGGAAGTGAGTGTCCCCCAGTGCTGAGTACTTGGGGCCCCAAAGCAATAAGTGGCCCTCATCTCTTTCTCTCTCTCTCTCAAGGAACGGGATTGTAAACTTCCCATTAAACTCCAAGTTTCTCACGTGTCCTGATAGGTCACGGCTGGATGGTCGGTGAATGATTAGTGAATCGGTTTAGTATAAATGGAAGTCGGTGGAATGGCTGTTGATGTGAAGGGAAGTTAGAAAATACGAGATTGTGGCTCCAACTAATTATCAACCAAATCGCAAGAGCTTCCCATCCATGTTTTGGTGAAGAGTAACTCCACCAAACCCTTCCCATATAGATCTGTGACTGAGGACACCTTATAACCATTGAACTTATTTTGCCATTTTTTTTTTCTCATGGGGAGATTTTCAAATGTTTTAAGAACTTAAAGTGGACCCAAACCATATTGACATCCTCGCCTTTCCCCTTATCCTTCTAACCTGCTGCCAGAAAGAGTTCAAAAAGAGTTGGGTCAGTTTTAGCCATTGGTAGCTCCAGCCTTCTTTTAGTATCCAGGCACAGCTGTGGCAATGGCACACTTGACCTCTGTTGTCAATGACAACTCCATATTAGTGGCCATGGGTAAGGGGGCAACTCCATACTAATGGCCACGAGGAAGGGGGCAACTCCATACTAAGGCCCTTGGGAAGGGGGGGCAACTCAATATTAATGACCACGGGGAAGGGGGGCAAATCCATAGTAAAGGCCAAGGAAGGGACAATTCCATATTCATGGCCATGGATAAGGGTGACAACTCCATATTAATGGCCATGAAGAAAGGGAGCAACTCTATACTAATGGCTATAGGGAAGGGGGCAAATCCATACCAATGGCCAATCAAGGGGCAAATCCATATTAATGGCCATTAACAGGGGTCTCCAGACTTTCTAAGCAAAGGGCCAATTTACTGTCCTTCAGGCTTTAGGGGGGCCAGACTGGCTAGTGGGTATAGAAAATGCCCTGGCATCAGTGACCCATCATTGGTTTTAAAAGGAGAAATCGTGCCCCATTGAGAGCATCAGTAGGGGGAACGGTACCCCATCATTGGTGTCAGTTGGTGTACTGGTGCCCCAAGGACCAGCTAAAGGCAAGCAAAGGGCCACATCTAGTCCCCGGGCTGAAATTTGGAGACCACTGGTCATGGGGAAGAGAGGCAACTCCATAATAATGGCCAAGGAATGGGCAGCTCCATATTATTGGCCATGGGGAAGGGGGGCAACTCCAAAAATATTGGCCATGGGGAAGGGAAGCAACTCTATATTACTGGCCTTTGGGAAGGGGGGCATCTACATACTAATGGACATGGAGAAGGGGGGCAACTCTCCATACTAATGGCCAAGGAAGGGGACACTCCGTATTAATGACCATGGGGAAGGGGGGCAGCTCCAGAATAATGGCCATGGTTTTGGAATGGGATGTCCAATGAGTTCATATAGATGTGATGGTCAGATGTCCACAAGTTTCTGGCCTTCTCTGGTGTATTATTGGATTGTGCAGTATTTGGCTTCCTGTGTGATTGGTTTAGTGCCGCTGTGGTTAGTCACCTTCTAAATTCCGATGTCCCCAGCTATAGAAGCAGACAGCTCGGCTGGGTTTAATGGGCACGTGCCTTTTTTTTTTTTGTATCTAGATAATCAGATCTGGGCCACATTTAGAGAATGATTTGCGTCCCGTGTCCAGAATCTCAGACGTCATCTACTCTTTTAGGTGGAACCCGAAGTGGTTCAGGCAGAGATCCATTTATACAGCGTGACTTGCTGGGAGATGTTCGGCGGACGCTCGCTCGCCTGGGAACACGATATTTCCACCTGGCTCAGGTTACTGGGAAGTGTAATGTGCTAAATACATTTGTAAGAGGAGCTGCGAGATTATTGCTGGTTGTTATTTCCAGTAACGGCTATTTACAGGCCGCAGCGGTGGCAGGTCCAGCTGCCTGTCTCCTCACTGCGCCTCATTAGGCCTTTCATAGGTTTACACTCCCAAGCACAGTACTGGGTCTTGGGGCCCCCGAGGGCCCTAAAAAAATCTGGACAACCAATTAGATCCTTTTTTTCTAGAGCTGACTCCTGATTGGTCATTAGGGTATACACTGCTAACTGTTGTTGGTGTATATAGTGTTCATCCTCGTGTTGTCTTTTCCTCGTCACTTGAAGAGTGCAAAATCTGCTGCAGCTGTACAAAGTAACCAATCAGCTTCCATTTTTTTTTTTTTGTCAAAGTTTAAGGGATAGGTTCACCTTTGGAACAAATGCACATCCCCCCGAGCAAGGAATCTTCTCCCCCACTAGCACCCCCCACATTTATTATGTGTGAGCTTATGAGAAGGAGGAGGGGGGAGAGAGAGCACAGCCTGCGCCTCCTCCCAGCTCTCTCCTCCTCTCCTCGCTGCTTCCAGCGCTGGGCTGACAGAAGTGATGATGCCGCTGTCACTACTCCTGTCAGCTTTATAGTAAAAGGATCATGTGATGTACACAGAAGCTCGGTAATTGATTTTATTTCCCTCACACTGACAGCATGATGAGAAAATACAATCCGATTACCGGCTTCTGTAAAAGGGACATCGGCCCCACACAGTCACAGCCACTGCTGCTAACTAGTGCCCACCAGTGCCACCTACCAGTGCCCAAAAGTACTGCTAACCAGTGCCCACCAGTGCCACCTACCAGTGCCCATCAGTACTGCTAACCAGTGCCACCTACCAGTGCCCATCAGTACTGCTAACCAGTGCCACCTACCAGTGCCCATCAGTACTGCTAACCAGTCGCCACCTACCAGTGCCCATCAGTACTGCTAACCAGTGCCACCTACCAGTGCCCATCAGTACTGCTAACCAGTGCCACCTACCAGTGCCCATCAGTACTGCTAACCAGTGGCCACCTACCAGTGCCCATCAGAACTGCTAACCAGTGGCCACCTACCAGTGCCCATCAGTACTGCTAACCAGTGCCACCTACCAGTGCCCATCAGTACTGCTAACCAGTCGCCACCTACCAGTGCCCATCAGTACTGCTAACCAGTGCCACCTACCAGTGCCCATCAGTACTGCTAACCAGTGCCACCTACCAGTGCCCATCAGTACTGCTAACCAGTGGCCACCTACCAGTGCCCATCAGTACTGCTAACCAGTGGCCACCTACCAGTGCCCATCAGTACTGCTAACCAGTGGCCACCTACCAGTGCCCATCAGTACTGCTAACCAGTGGCCACCTACCAGTGCCCATCAGTACTGCTAACCAGTGGCCACCTACCAGTGCCCATCAGTACTGCTAACCAGTGCCACCTACCAGTGCCCATCAGTACTGCTAACCAGTGCCACCTACCAGTGCCCATCAGTACTGCTAACCAGTGCCACCTACCAGTGCCCATCAGTACTGCTAACCAGTGGCCACCAGTGCCACCTATCAGTGCCCATCAGTACTGCCAATTGGTGCCTCATCAGTTCCACCTCTTAGTGCCCACCAGTGCAGCCTCATCAGTGCCCATCAATTAAGAAGAAAGATTACCTCCAGTTTAAAAAATTTTATAACAAAATATTTGTCTTTTTTTGTTTCTTTAGCAAAAAATAAAATATTAAATACCATCAAAAGAAATCTCAGTTTGTGTGAACAAAAATGATACAAATGTCCTCTGTGTAGAATGTTACACGACCGCGTAGTTGTCATTCAAAGTGTGACAGCGCTGAAAGCTGAACATCGGCCTGGGCGGGGGGGGGGGGGGGAGTGCCTGATAAGCAAGTGGTTGATTGAAGAAGCTGATTGGCTGTCATGCACAGCTGCCCCAGAATTATCACTCTCCAGTTTTAGTAAATCTCCCCCCATGGCAGTAATTGGTTTTATTTCAGCAGCACCCATTACTGGCGCTCCCTTTTACCATCCTGCATCCGGGGCCCATGGCAGCCGCCGCGGCGGTGCGGACGGGGAGGGATACGGTTAACCTTTCGCCGTTTATTTGGCCGCTGTCTCGTGTTTGCTTTGCAATTTTCTGGGAAAATAAAGTGGAATCAGGTCTGTGTATAAATAAGATAAATAGATTGGATGTGATTAGAGCACATCTGTTTGGGGGGCCCCCCATCCCCCCACTCTGGGCTCTTCTTGTGTCTTTGGGAAGAACAAACAGAGAGAAGCGCGGATCCCTCGTCGGTGATGGTTTGCCGCCATTCTCAGGCCGGCTCTGTAGTGTGTCTGTTACTGACACCTCTGGCAGGCCGGTGGGCCTGGCTGGTCTCCAGTGTACACAGCTGATTAGGGTCCATCCAGGGCGGGGGGGGGGGGGGGGGGGTGCAGGAGGAGAACAGGTTGTGGGGGGGGGGGGATTCCAGGAGAAGCGGATGTGACACCAATCCCGAGGAAGACAGCTGTCCCCGGCCTCCAGGTTTAAGGTGTCCCTCCAAAGACAGCCATGGGTGGGTGAGGGGCACGGTGTACATTGCACTTCTTATCGCTCGGGACTTACAGGCAATTTCCTGCCAGAAAGTTTCCAGCACAGGATTTATTTAGGAAGAACTCCGCTCAGACTTTCTTCATTTCACAATCCAACAAAAAAATAAAGTTCTATAAACCAGCAGTGTCAGCCAATGGGCATCCCTTCATCCTGAACTTCGGCCACAAACATTGCCTGGAGTTTGTGAAAATTCATTTACAAACCCAGATATTCCCTAATATGGCCTGGGAACCGGGACTCCGCCCCCAACGCCTTTGAAATGTAGCAATAATCTCCTAATACAATGAAGCCGGCTACTCGGTAATATCCATTCCATCTATTCTTTATTGGCTACATGGCAGGATATACCAGTAACACACCAACGCGTTTCGGCTGAAACCTTACTCACCGCATGCTATGAACAAAGCTTCATCCGAAACGCATTGGAGTGTTACTGCTGTGTCCTGCCATGTAGCCAATAAAGAATTGATGCAATGGATATTACTGATATTACCGGCTTCATTGTGTTAACAGTACCCGTGACATCATCACTGTGCAGAAAGCAGAGATGTGGGAGGGACCCAGCAGGCTCCACCCACTACAGGCTTCCTGCAGAAAACTACAGGAGGGGGCGGAGACCAGATCCTGCACAAGGAGAGAGAGTAGAGGTGTTCAGGCTCCACCCACTACAGAGAACTACAGGAGGGGGCGGAGACCAGATCCTGCACAAGGAGAGAGAGTAGAGGTGTTCAGGCTCCACCCACTACAGAGAACTACAGGAGGGGGCGGAGACCAGATCCTACACAAGGAGAGAGAGTAGAGGTGTACAGGCTCCACCCACTACAGAGAACAGCAGGAGGGGGCGGAGACAAGATCCTGCACAAGGAGAGAGAGTAGAGGTGTACAGGCTCCACCCACTACAGAGAACTGCAGGAGGGGGCGGAGACAAGATCCTGCACAAGGAGAGAGAGTAGAGGTGTACAGGCTCCACCCACTACAGAGAACAGCAGGAGGGGGCGGAGACAAGATCCTGCACAAGGAGAGAGAGTAGAGGTGTACAGGCTCCACCCACTACAGAGAACAGCAGGAGGGGACGGAGACAAGATCCTGCACAAGGAGAGAGAGTAGAGGTGTACAGGCTCCACCCACTACAGAGAACTGCAGGAGGGGGCGGAGACAAGATCCTGCACAAGGAGAGAGAGTAGAGGTGTACAGGCTCCACCCACTACAGAGAACTGCAGGAGGGGGCGGAGACAAGACCGGTCACCCTGCACAAATAGAAAAGAGCTATGGGAGGGGCTCAGCAGGCTCCACCTCTTTTAGAAAACTACAGTAGAGGGAGACGACCAGATTAGTCACCCTGCACAAAGAAAGAGCAGAGCTGTGAGAAGGGCAAAGCAGGATCCGCCTCTTATAGAAAACTAGAGAAGGGGGCGTAGACCAGACCAGTCCCCCTGCACAAGGAGAGAGGGCAGCAGTGGGCGGTCTTTATTACAGGAAGTCTCACACTGGATTACTGCACAGATCTGGGAGAAGATTCCAGAAGAAGTCACATGACCGATGGATTTATTATTCCGGAGTTCAACTTTTTAATGTAAGCTCGAGCTCCCTAAAGAGGGGAGGGGCGTGCAAATGCCAATACTGATTTTGTTCAAGGTCATAGCTGAGACATGCCCCTCCCACATCCCACAATGCAGTGCATGTCTATTGATTGGTCACTGTGATGCCGGTATTTGTACATTTCATACATTTCTAGATAGGCCTCTCCGGTGGGAAGTCACTCGCTGGCTTAGCCTGCAGGCCGTTCAACTGAAGGTAGACTGACTATCAATGAGGATGCCGTTCCTTTTCCCTTTGGGGTGGCCTAGTGCCAAGCCAGGCTTGTGTATGATGCCAGCTGGGATGGAATCGTCTTCTGGGCCTGGAGGAAATGACAGAAGTCTCCATAAAGTGCCATTTAACCCATAATGCCATGATTGGTTCCACAATGTACAATGCGATTGGTCCAGGCTGGTCACTTTCATTAGATTGGATTGGCAGGATTCCTCTAATTGGCCACTGAATGACGTGTGCACGCCTCAGCCATGTTCTCAGCCGCTTCCATCTCCGAACAGAACGGATGTTGGAACATCTCCCATCTCTCACCGCCAAGTCCTACTAAGTGGCCGAGGTCTCTCAGCACTGTCCTCCTGGTTTATTCTTAACCCCCCCTGGAGAGATCGGCTCATTGTTTGCCGGTTCCCCCATTGTGTGGAGTGTGTTTGTTAATTTACACAGTCCTTCCTGTGTCGGCCAGTTTTGGATGTGACGGGATTAATTTTTTCTTTTGTGACAGATTTGGTCATTGTGTCCATTTCAAGTATTCTGAAGGAAAGGAGGACTGGATTGGAAGTTCCCAGCTTTCTTCATCATTACCCAACATGACTTCCTGAAGTTCCTGGTGGCCTTCTGCTTTCTCCATTACCAACCTACGTGACTTCCTTGTATCCAGCCCCCGGATTTCTCCATTACCAAGACCTGACTTCCTTGAAGGCAGCCCCCTGATTTCTTTATAACCACCCAATGGGAATTCCTTGTACCCAGACCCCTCATTTCTCCATTACCACCCAATGTGACTTCCTTGTATCCAGCTGCATATCCAATACCACCCAATGTGACCTCCTTGTATCCGGCTTCCTCTCCATTACAACTCAATCTGAACTCCTTATAGGCAGTCGCCCCCCCCCCCCCGCCTCCCCCGATTTCTTCATTACCACCCAATGTGATCTCCTAGACAGCCCCCCCATTTCTCCATTACCACCCAATGTGACTTCCTTGTATCCAGCTGCATATCCAATACCACCCAATGTGACCTCCTTGTATCCGGCTTCCTCTCCATTACAACTCAATCTGAACTCCTTATAGGCAGTCGCCCCCCCCCCCCACCTCCCCCGATTTCTTCATTACCACCCAATGTGATCTCCTAGACAGCCCCCCCATTTCTCCATTACCACCCAATGTGACTTCTGTTATCCCTTTGCTTTCTCCATTACCACCCAGCATGGTTTTCTGGTAGGCTGCCTCCTGCTTTCTCCATTGTCATCCAATGTGACTTCTTGGTAGGCAGCCCCCGGATTTATCCATACTTAGCTAATATGGCCTCTGGAAGCTCCCTGCTTTATCCATTACAACCCAATGTGACCTCTTGATAGCATCCTGCTTTCTCCATCACCACCATTATCAGTTTCCTGGTAGTACCCTCATTTCTAAATATCTACCTGATGGCCTCTGCTTTCTCTATTATAACGCAAAGTGACCTCCTGGTAGCCCCCTGCTTTCTCTATTATAACGCAAAGTGACCTCCTGGTAGCCCCCTGCTTTCTCTATTATAACGCAAAGTGACCTCCTGGTAGCCCCCTGCTTTCTCTATTATAACGCAAAGTGACCTCCTGGTAGCCCCCTGCTTTCTCTATTATAACGCAAAGTGACCTCCTGGTAGCCCCCTGCTTTCTTCATTATACCCCGAAGTGACCTCCTGGTAGCCCCCTACTTTCTCTATTATAACGCAAAGTGACCTCCTGGTAGCCCCCTGCTTTCTCTATTATAACCCAAAGTGACCTCCTGGTAGCCCCCTGCTTTCTTCATTATACCCCGAAGTGACCTCCTGGTAGCCCCCTACTCTCTACATAATACCCCAATGTGACCTCCTGGTAGCCCCCTGCGTTCTCCATTATACCTCAATGTGACCACCTGGTAGCCCCCTACTTTCTACATAATACCCCAATGTGATCTGGTAGCCCCCTAGTTTCTCTATTATAACCCAATGTGACCTCCTGGTAGCCCCCTACTTTCTTCTTCACCACACAAGATGGCTTCCTTATAGCTCCCCGCTTTCTCTATTACCATTAAATTGGAGCAGTATTGTCAATAACATAATTTGACCTTACTGGGGTATTCTGGTTGTGGCCCAGTAGCACTTTCAGCGGTCCTGGTCTTCGGCCAGAGTGGGAAGGATGAGTTCCATAGCGTTGGCATTGTATAATGTTTGATGATCTGAGTCTGATGTCCACCAACACACATGGACCTCTTGGATCCTTTCGATCGGGAATGGGCCTTTGTACTGAGAACGGGTTCCAGGCACATAGGTTCAATTACAGCAAAGTGTGTTCAGTGCAGTGGAATGGTCAGCTTCCATCTGAGCCTTTTAGAGACTTCCATCTTCATCACATACAGATCACATTACTAAACTAATAAACACACTTTCCCAGCTTCTGCCCTTCACCTGCTTCAAAGAATATAATAACCAACATGTTATAGAATACATAGCTGGCATTTCCTGCCTCTGATGGATTTATTTTATATATCAGGGAATAAAGGGGATAAAAGGACTTTAAAAAGGAATTTTTTTGCAGGAATACCAAGATTGATAGATAAGAACAACCTACAAGCCAAATATACAAGAGAATACAACAGGATCAATGGCTACCTTGGTTCCCATCAGAGAGATTTCATTCACATCCTGTCCCAGTGACCACACAGGAAACGGAGTGGAATCTCCCCAATGGGGACACAGAAGCGCCCTTTCCTAATTTATGGAAAGTTTATAGGGGGTTGTGTTCTTGCTGACTCCAGCCATCTAGGTGATGGGGACCATTTGCTGGGTCTTGACCTTTGGGGAAGGAAATTTGGGAGGCGTTGTGTGTAATGAAGGGGGAAGCCATCTTTCCTGTGGCTCTTTTATTAAGCCTTTGTAATCCAGTTTTCACAAAGTATTTTGTTTGGATGTTCCGTATAATTGCCTCTGTCAGCTTGATGCTAATTGTGACATAAATTAGAAGCTTCAAATTCCAGAGGCCAACATGACAGTTTGGTGAAAGTTTTAACAACTACAGGATAGCAGGCCTCGCAGCCCCATGACGATGAATGTGTCCCCGACACTCGTGTCTGTGGAATGCACCCCCACCCCCCCAGGCCATTATATAGGTATTAGCAGTCAGCTTAGAGTTCTGTCTCTTCTGCTCTTGTCCTTCATCTGGTGAAGACCATTCTATTTGTATGGTAATCATCTTCCCGGAGAAAATAAAGACTCAGCAAAACAAGTGCTGAGGAAGACCTCTTCTGATGTCTTCTAAGGAGACCGCTACTCCAGGTTCCATCACCAACGACCATGTGACCAGAAGCCAGAATTTGGTCACCAGATCTCAGATGAATGGCCTTTTCGATGAGACCCAGTGGGTTTAACCACTCGCCCCCACTCCCAAAACCCCACAGGCTAAGGTCACGTAGCCAGGTGTTGGCAATTGGTCATGTGGCCAACTCCTATTGGTCGCTCAGAGTGGATTCCTGAGGACCGACGTATTTCTGGCCCACGATCAGCCAGAAATGCCATTAACAAATGTTACCTGTTTAATACAGTCAGAGGTTTGTGTATAAAGCAGTGAATTCGACTTTCACCAAGCATTCACTGGTGGAGAATCAGTCACTGTCATTTAAAACGCATGGTCAAAAAATGAAAAGAGCAAGATGGACTTTTGAGGTGCCAACAGGAAACACATATGATATATATCTTGACGTGTTTTACTGGAACACCTCACTTTTTCAGGAGGTGAGGGGAGCTAGAAAGGTAAAACTTATCAATACAAAGTACAAAATTATGAAACATTTTTTCTTTTTTACATACATGTTGTTGATTTTGCTTGTTCTTCTCATTTTTTTTTCTATTTAATTAGGATGTTGGTCCCTTTGGCAATCCTTTTGGTCCTTTTAAATCCTACTATTTAAAACACATGGACCTGGAGGATTCACCTGCAGAGAATGTTTGATGAATGGCAGACTCACTGTTATATAAATATACACATCAAATTATGTCTAAAACCAAAACTTCTCCATTTTGGATGGAGTACATGGCGATTAAAATCCCTGTCTGGTATGTTAATCGCTTTGTGTCCCTTTGGGGAGGTTACCTTCCTCTTCCTGTCCTGTAGACACAACAGAAAGTGGGGGAAATTGTCTCTTAGGTGTAACAACAGGAGTCCTCAGTGGAAGATTTCATCGCTATTGCTGTTCTGGTGACAACCTGACATTTTGGTGAATGGTGACATTTTGGATTTTCCCATCACTTTCTGTCCCAGTGACAACAGTCAGAGGGATTCGCCACTAAGCTCAGATTGTCTGAATTTCAAGCAAATTGAAATTTACTCAGCAGGAATATAGACCGCGATAAAAGAAAAAAGTTTTGGCTTTAGATACACTTTAGCTAAACACTTTGAAGGCCCATTTTAGGTTGTTCTTGACTTGTTGGGTTAAAATGTATATCCATCTCAAAGGGTTAGCCCACCCAAGCTGGTATTTTGGTGTTGGGTAGATTCTCAGTAGGTGAAGAACACAGCTGATCTTCATGTCTCTCAGAGGGTGAGATGGTTACACACCTGGCTCCTGGTGGTCTCACACCTGATGGGGTCACATGGCTGATCTTCATGTCTCTCAGAGGGTGAGATCTCTACACCTGGCTCCTGGTGGTCTCACACCTGATGGAGTCACATGGCTGATCTTCATGTCTCTTAGAGGGTGAGATGACCTTCATGTCTCTCAGAGGGTGAGATCTCTACACCTGACTTCTGGTGGTCTCACACCTGATGGGGTCACATGGCTGATCTTCATGTCTCTTAGAGGGTGAGATGGTTACACACCTGGCTCCTGTGACCTCACACCTGATGGGGTCACATGGCTGATCTTCATGTCTCTTAGAGGGTGAGATGATCTTCTTGTCTCTTAGAGGGTGAGATCTCTACACCTGGCTCCTGGTGGTCTCACACCTGATGGGGTCACATGGCTGATCTTCATGTCTCTTAGAGGGTGAGATGACCTTCATGTCTCTCAGAGGGTGAGATGACCTTCATGTCTCTCAGAGGGTGAGATCTCTACACCTGACTCCTGGTGGTCTCACACCTGATGGGGTCACATGGCTGATCTTCATGTCTCTTAGAGGGTGAGATGACCTTCATGTCTCTCAGAGGGTGAGATGACCTTCATGTCTCTCAGAGGGTGAGATCTCTACACCTGACTTCTGGTGGTCTCACACCTGATGGGGTCACATGGCTGATCTTCATGTCTCTTAGAGGGTGAGATGGTTACACACCTGGCTCCTGTGACCTCACACCTGATGGGGTCACATGGCTGATCTTCATGTCTCTTAGAGGGTGAGATGGTTACACACCTGGCTCCTGTGACCTCACACCTGATGGGGTCACATGGCTGATCTTCATGTCTCTCAGAAGGTGAGATCTCTACACCTGGCTCCTGGTGGTCTCACACCTGATGGGGTCACATGGCTGATCTTCATGTCTCTCAGAGGGTGAGATCTCTACACCTGGCTCCTGGTGGTCTCACACCTGATGGGGTCACATGGCTGATCTTCATGTCTCTTAGAGGGTGAGATGGTTACACACCTGGCTCCTGTGACCTCACGCCTGATGGGGTCACATGGCTGATCTTCATGTCTCTCAGAAGGTGAGATCTCTACACCTGGCTCCTGGTGGTCTCACACCTGATGGGGTCACATGGCTGATCTTCATGTCTCTCAGAAGGTGAGATCTCTACACCTGGCTCCTGGTGGTCTCACACCTGATGGGGTCACATGGCTGATCTTTATGTCTCTCAGAGGGTGAGATCTCTACACCTGGCTCCTGGTGGTCTCACACTTGATGGGGTCACATGGCAGATCTTCATGTCTCTCAGAAGGTGAGATCTCTACACCTGGCTCCTGGTGGTCTCACACCTGATGGGGTCACATGGCTGATCTTCATGTCTCTCAGAAGGTGAGATCTCTACACCTGGCTCCTGGTGGTCTCACGCCTGATGGGGTCACATGGCTGATCTTCATGTCTCTCAGAAGGTGAGATCTCTACACCTGGCTCCTGGTGGTCTCACACTTGATGGGGTCACATGGCAGATCTTCATGTCTCTCAGAAGGTGAGATCTCTACACCTGGCTCCTGGTGGTCTCACACCTGATGGGGTCACATGGCTGATCTTCATGTCTCTCAGAAGGTGAGATCTCTACACCTGGCTCCTGGTGGTCTCACACCTGATGGGGTCACATGGCTGATCTTTATGTCTCTCAGAGGGTGAGATCTCTACACCTGGCTTCTGGTGGTCTCACACCTGATGGGGTCACATGGCTGATCTTCATGTCTCTCAGAAGGTGAGATCTCTACACCTGGCTCCTGGTGGTCTCACACCTGATGGGGTCACATGGCTGATCTTCATGTCTCTCAGAAGGTGAGATCTCTACACCTGGCTCCTGGTGGTCTCACACCTGATGGGGTCACATGGCTGATCTTCATGTCTCTCAGAAGGTGAGATCTCTACACCTGGCTCCTGGTGGTCTCACACTTGATGGGGTCACATGGCAGATCTTCATGTCTCTCAGAAGGTGAGATCTCTACACCTGGCTCCTGGTGATCTCACACCTGATGGGGTCACATGGCTGATCTTCATGTCTCTTAGAGGGTGAGATCTCTACACCTGGCTCCTGTGACCTCACGCCTGATGGGGTCACATGGCTGATCTTCATGTCTCTCAGAGGGTGAGATCTCTACACCTGGCTCCTGGTGGTCTCACACTTGATGGGGTCACATGGCTGATCTTCATGTCTCTCAGAGGGTGAGATCTCTACACCTGGCTCCTGGTGGTCTCACACCTGCTGGGAACCCTGGACCCTCTTTGTTGGGGCCTTTTTGTTGTACAACCAGCAAACCCAGCGGTAGGAGTGGTATTCCCCACCCCGGGATGGGAGTTTATTAGAAGTTAATGAGAATTTGGAATTCTGATGGCGTGATTATCTCTCCATGAGGGAAGTTGGAAATAGTGAAATCTCCATGGTGGGTGAGTTGGCTTCGGGGTGGTGTTGGTTTGGGCACTGAGCACCTGCCTGAGCTCTGACGGTCCTCATCCTTTGAGATATTTGTACAGCTCATTATGTGTGATTAGCAGGTGCTTCTTGTTATGCTGAATTGATATTGGAAGATGTGGGGGAGGGGCAGATGAGAAATCCCCAATGCAGGGTGACAGGAATGGCACATATTTTATACACAGATATGGTTTCTTCTTCTTCTCCTCTGTCCTCATCATTCGATTTGTCAACATGAAAAGGGAGATTTGGGTTTGTTGTGACTGTGGTCAGTGGGCCCTCTGCCCAGTTCCCCGCGTTTGCCGGATCAGCACTTGGCACACATCTCACCTTGTCTCTGTGCCCAGGAGAGATCTGCGTCTGCCCATGTGCCCGATGGGGATTAGAGGACTGATGGGGTTCAGGTCAGGAGGAGTTACAATTGGTACTGATGTGTCTTCTTCTAGGCCTTCATGTAAATCAATGTGAATAAATGAATACGGAACCCAGAAACCCCAGGCTAGGAGCCCAGAGACATCCTGGCAAGGTCCAGTATCTGGAGGAGGTCTGTAGGCAGGTGCTGTCTACTTTCTCCACAACAGGTGGCGCTCTCCTGCAGTGGCACTGTTGTTGAAGGAGGAAGTCAAAAGGAACAGGATTCCTCTATGGTTTCCTTGGGTCACTGGGGAAGCTATCCTATTGGATGCTCCACCCCATGTGACTCTGGCAGCCATCTTGGGTAAGGCAGAGCCTATTTAAAGCCCTGGCTGCCAGGTTTAGTGCATTTTATCTGAGTGGATAGGATAGGGAGAGGTACTTCTCCTGCCAGAGACAGTACTAGTGGTAGGGAAAGGTTCCCGACAAGGAGGGAAAGTGTAGGGTTGGTGTTTCCTCTGGACATCTTCCTGATTGGGCACGAGATGGCCATGCTGCATTCTGCCCTCTTTACAGACACTGTCTGTCTAGCAGAGCATCGCCGCCTCCTTATTGCTGCAAACCATGAGTCTACCCCAATGGGACACCCCTAATGTGAATGAGCTCCAAGAGATGATGATCTGCACAAGGCTCTGATGGAAGCTTTCCCTCATGTCTTGGTTGGGTCTCTGTGCAGGTTTGCTGGGCTCACCCTCCTGGCCGCCACCCCTGTTGGGCCACACTGTACTCGGTGGTGAGTTTGCACCCCACGCCTGTCCAGCACTATGAAGGGTGAGAAGGCGGTTTAATCATCTACCAGCTGAGGGGCCCCGAGAGGAAACGGTGAACAAACTGCAACCTGGGCAGGAGGAAACATCTGCTGTGTAAATAGAGGCGTTCTGAGGGAACAATGGCCCTCTGCCGGCCCTCTGAGGGTTAATCTGCTCCACCCCGGCCAGGGAGGAAAGGAGGATTGTTTGTGGGGTGAGGAGTTGTCCCAAGAAGGAGGGGCCGCTGCAGCCGCTGGATTCTGCTCTGGGAACTGGCCATTGGGCTGTGTGTGAATGAGACGCTCAGAATACGCCTGGCGCGGTGCCCCCATCCTGCATGGTGCTGGTCATACACTCACCATTACACTACCGCTGTGCCACACACACAGATCAATTATCTCTATGTGTGAGCAGGGTGGTCACATGGTATCACACCATCACCCCCCATCTCTGACCCTCTCCTGTAATATGCCCCCCCCCCACCATCTCCAGTAATATGCCCCCCCATCTCTGACCATCTCCAGTAATATGCCCCCCCATCTCTGACCATCTCCAGTAATATGCCCCCCCATCTCTGACCATCTCCAGTAATGTGCCCCCCCACCATCTCCAGTAATATGCCCCCCCATCTCTGAACATCTCCAGTAATCTGCCCCCCCATCTCTGACCATCTCCAGTAATATGCCCCCCCACCATCTCCAGTAATATGCCCCCCCACCATCTCCAGTAATATGCCCCCCCATCTCTGACCATCTCCAGTAATATGCCCCCCCCACCATCTCCAGTAATATGCCCCCCCCATCTCTGAACATCTCCAGTAATCTGCCCCCCCATCTCTGACCATCTCCAGTAATATGCCCCCCCACCATCTCCAGTAATATGCCCCCCCCCACCATCTCCAGTAATCTGCCCCCCATCTCTGACCATCTCCAGTAATATGCCCCCCCATCTCTGACCATCTCCAGTAACATTATATATTATGTGTGGCCCCATTAGTAATTAGGTGCAGTGATGACGGGTGACCCTGAAAAGGGCTCGGCTGGCACTTAGTATGAGGGGTGATGTGTCTGACAATCTGGAGAAGTATGTGAAGGAGGATTGCTCGATGTTGGGGTGATGGAGGTGGTACCAGGATGTGCCGCACTGTGAACATCTATATCCACCTGCTACATACAGAGCAAATATCACCGAATGTACCGGATTACTCCGCACTTCACTCCGCACTTCACCCTCCAGAGCGTCATTATTACCATCATAGTCAGCAGAACTCAGAACTGACATGAAGAAAATCCGTCCTTAGATTGTATGTGAATCGTTTGGTTTATTTTGATTATTGGCAGCACCATAAGACGAATGAAGTAGGCGTAAAGTGGAAACAGTAGATCTGCAGAGATTATTATTTTGCGTCGGTGGGGTATTCAGGTCAGGGGGGAAGAAGACCTGTCCTGTGTACTTATTGGACCAGCTCTGTCCTGTCTGGGTTGGAGGTCAGGGGGATACAGGCCTGTCCTGTCTAGGTTGGGGTTGGTGGGGTATCTGGGTCGGGGGGTGTAGGCCTGTCTTGTCTGGGTTGGGGGTCAGTGGGGTATCTGGGTCGGGGGGTGTAGGCCTGTCCTGTCTGGGGTAGGTATTGGTGGGGTATCTGGGTCAGGGGATGGAGGTCTGTCCTGCTTGGGTTGGGGGTCAGTGGGGTATTTGGGTCGGGGGATGTAGGCCTGTCCTGTCTGGGTTGGGGCTCGGTGGGGTATCTGGGTCGGGGGGATGGAGGTCTGTCCTGCCTGGGTTGGGGGTCAGTGGGGTATTTGGGTCGGGGGGTGTAGTCCTGTCCTGTCTGGGGTAGGTGTTGGTGGGGTATCTAGGTTGGGGGGATGGAGGTCTGTCCTGTCTGGGTTGGGGCTCGGTGGGGTATCTGGGTCGGGGGGATGGAGGCCTGTCCTGTCTGGGGTAGGTGTTGGTGGGGTATCTAGGTCGGGGGGATGGAGGTCTGTCCTGTCTGGGTTGGGGCTCGGTGGGGTATCTGGGTCGGGGGGATGGAGGTCTGTCCTGTCTAGGTTGGGGTCAGTGGGGTATTTGGGTCGGGGGATGTAGGCCTGTCCTGTCTGGGTTGGGGGTCAGTGGGGTATTTGGGTCGGGGGGATGGAGGTCTGTCCTGTCTGGGTTGGGGCTCGGTGGGGTATCTGGGTCGGGGGGGGATGGAGGTCTGTCCTGCCTGGGTTGGGGGTCAGTGGGGTATCTGGGTCGGGGGGATGGAGGTCTGTCCTGCCTGGGTTGGGGGTCAGTGGGGTATTTGGGTTGGGGATGTAGGCCTGTCCTGTCTGGGTTGGGGGAATGGAGATCTGTCCTGCCTGGGTTGGGGGTCAGTGGGGTATCTGGGTCGGGGGGATGGAGATCTGTCCTGCCTGGGTTGGGGGTCAGTGGGGTATTTGGGTCGGGGGGATGGAGATCTGTCCTGTCTGGGTTGAGGGTCAGTGGGGTATTTGGGTCCGGGGATGTAGGCCTGTCCTGTCTGGGTTGGGTCTCGGTGGGGTATCTGGGTCGGGGGGATGGAGATCTGTCCTGCCTGGGTTGGGGGTCAGTGGGGTATTTGGGTCTGGAGATGTAGGCCTGTCCTGTCTGGGTTGGGGTTCAGTTGGGTATCTGGGTCGGGGGGATGGAGATCTGTCCTGCCTGGGTTGGGGGTCAGTGGGGTATCTGGGTCGGGGGGATGGAGGTCTGTCCTGCCTGGGTTGGGGGTCAGTGGGGTATTTGGGTCGGGGGGGTGTAGGCCTGTCCTGTCTGGGTTGGGGGGGTGGAGGTCTGTCTTGCCTGGGTTGGGGGTCAGTGGGGTATTTGGGTCGGGGGGGTGTAGGCCTGTCCTGTCTGGGTTGGGGTTCGGTTGGGTATCTGGGTCGGGGGGATGGAGATCTGTCCTGCCTGGGTTGGGGGTCAGTGGGGTATCTGGGTCGGGGGGATGGAGGTCTGTCCTGCCTGGGTTGGGGGTCAGTGGGGTATTTGGGTCGGGGGGGTGTAGGCCTGTCCTGTCTGGGTTGGGGTTCGGTTGGGTATCTGGGTCAGGGGGATGGAGGTCTGTCCTGTCTGGGTTGGGGGGGTGGAGGTCTGTCTTGCCTGGGTTGGGGGTCAGTGGGGTATTTGGGTCGGGGGGGTGTAGGCCTGTCCTGTCTGGGTTGGGGTTCGGTTGGGTATCTGGGTCGGGGGGATGGAGGTCTGTCCTGTCTGGGTTGGGGGGATGGAGGTCTGTCTTGCCTGGGTTGGGGGTCAGTGGGGTATTTGGGTCGGGGGGGGGGTGTAGGCCTGTCCTGTCTGGGTTGGGTCTCTGTGGGGTATCTGGGTCGGGGGGATGGAGATCTGTCCTGCCTGGGTTGGGGGTCAGTGGGGTATCTGGGTCGGGGGGATGGAGATCTGTCCTGCCTGGGTTGGGGGTCAGTGGGGTATCTGGGTCGGGGGGATGGAGATCTGTCCTGCCTGAGTTGGGGGTCAGTGGGGTATTTGGGTCGGGGGATGTAGGCCTGTCCTGTCTGGGTTGGGGTTCGGTGGGGTATCTGGGTCAGGGGGATGGAGGTCTGTCCTGTCTGGGCCAGGGGGATGGAGGTCTGTCCTGCCTGGGTTGGGGTTCGGTGGGGTATTTGGGTCGGGGGATGTAGGCCTGTCCTGTCTGGGTTGGGGTTCGGTGGGGTATCTGGGTCGGGGGGATGGAGGTCTGTCCTGTCTGGGTCAGGGGGATGGAGGTCTGTCCTGCCTGGGTTGGGGGTCAGTGGGGTATTTGGGTCGGGGGATGTAGGCCTGTCCTGTCTGGGTTGGGGTTCGGTGGGGTATCTGGGTCAGGAGGATTCCCATCTGGCAGATTCTAGTCCAGGAACGGTTTTTCCTCGGGATTTCGGCATTATCGGTATCAGATCTGACAATCAGCCTTTTGTTGGGAGGACGCTGCGTGTTCTACCTGCTGCAGATTGTCTGCCTTGTGGTTTTCTCTCTAGACAGGCTGACTGCCGGCGGGAGGGTTTCGCACTTACTCACGTTGCAGCCGTCTGCTTGTCCTCGGCTCCTCCAATTACAGGGAATAGAAGGTTCATATGGAGGAGAGATGAATTCCCGATACAAAGGATGATAATATGATCTGTCCACCAACATCATCCATCCAAATACAATGAGAATTCAGAGGGTGACACCACTATTCCAAAGTGACACAAAAAATACAAAATATGAATGAATAAATCAATAAGAATAGATCCCGGGGGAATCTTACCGCCTATATTGTCATTCACAAGATCGGCAATGGTGGTGGAAGCCTCCTACACATAACTACTGGTTGTATTTGGAGATTTGCATGCAGGTGGTGGATTGCCATCAGGATTTATATTTTTTTGATTTATTAATTGGTATTTTTTATGTTTTGTGTCACTTTGGAATAGTGGTGTCACCCTCTGAATTTTCATTCTATTTGGATGGATGATGTTGGTGGACAGATGATATTTATCTATAATAATATTATCATCCTTTGTATTGGGATACATAAAGCCAACACACGTGACTTTAGTAGCGAAGTGTAATAACATTTGTATTCCTATTATTTTGGTTGGGGGCAGTATTGTGTAGTATTGGTGAGGACAGCTGTGGGGGGCATGGATTTCGATTTTTGATGGTGAGCACCAAGCGCAGTTCTTCTACCATCCTCTTCATGTAGCGCCCGGGGGTTTAGTCAGGGAGCTCCTCGCCAAGTTCTTTGTCAGGAGAAGCTACTGTAGTTAATTGCTAGGGATCCTTTGACTTCTCCCTTCTAAGTGTGGCCCGGTTGTATTTTCCTCTTCTACCACTAGCTGGCCGGGCACTTGGAGGTATTAGATTGAGAAGGACAACTCAAGGTCAGGTTATGGGTATATGGGGTGTCTCAGCCAATGGGCAGGGATTTTGTTGAATCCCTTGGCCTGCTGGGAGAGGCTATATATTCGGGTGAGATGAGGTGATCCAGGTTCTTGTGTGCCATCCACACCGCCGTCTGGGTGGATGAGTATTGTTTGCCCTGGGCTGCTAGGCCGGAGATTGGGCATTTCCCGGGGGCATCTGGCTGCCAAGCTATCTGAGGGCCTATCCAGAAGTAAGAGGGCAGAGCAGGGTTGGGATTGCGGATTGCAGTCCAACCAGAAGTGACGGTTCTGCCGGCCGGAGAACCTGTCAGTGGTCGGAGGTAGAAGGGAAGCTGTCACCACGAAGGGACCAGACACCTTTACCAGGGACCGCAGTGAGTAACTGAAGCAAGCTTTTGGTTGAACTTGATGGACTTGTGTCTTTTTTTTTCATCCTATGTAAGTACCGGAGCAGTATTCTCACAGAACGGGCATGGTGGAGAATCGGGAAACTTCAGGCGGTGATCAAGTCATGGACCCAACCAGCGGAGGAGACGCTTGCAGAGCAGCCTTGTGTGTCAGGCCAGGGACTGAGCCGGTCAGCGGGGGTGAGGCTTGAAGGTATCCGAAGTGCCAAGTAGTGACCCAGCGGGGAAGTGGGGGTGACGCTTGAGGGAGATACCACCACAAAAAGCCTTGAGGAGCTCACGGGATTCAGAGTCAGTGAATCAGAGGGTCCAGTGAGAGACCAGGAGCTCAAGGGGCTGAAGAACTACAAGAAGAAGTTGTAGTATAGCTGAGAGAACTGTTACTTTGAGTTAGGAACTGTTTAAGTTCTGTTGCCATAGGAGACAGCAATCCTGCACTTGCAGAAGTGACACCTTGCTGGGGCCTTTCCCTGTACGACTGTCCTCCTGTGGAAATGTCGGAGTCTGCCATTTGAAATTACAACTACCTAGGGGTGTCCTGGCCCTAACCCTCTTTCCCTTGCAAAATATAAAAAGGACTGTCAAAGAAATCTCTTTTACATCCAAGAAGTGTCTGGCGCCCAATGACTTTTACCATCTTTGCACCCAGTAAGCCTCACAACCCACCACAATTTGAAGGATGTCAGTTGTCTCTGGCCTTGAAGGTTCCCATTAGACTGGAAGAGGTCAGAGATTCTGCTACATTCATATGGAGGAAACTACAGAGTGCTCTGGAGGCCACCCATAGACCTCAGAGGGGTGCAAGATCGCCTTCAGGGGCAAAATTCACCGCCAGGCATGCAAATGGCACAGCCAATCAGCTTGTTTGGTTGGTGTGGGGAGGCTGAGCCAAGCTGGCAGGGTAGTGACTATTGGGTCCCCTCAGGTGGTGGAATCAGCCACGGGAGGCAGAAGACAGTCCAGAGCCCATACTCCATGCAGATGATGTGACCTCTCTGGTGATCTGTACACGCCCCATGGAATATCTCTCATTATCACAATGCTTTCAAAGATTTTATTTGCTTTTGCAGCTGCTGTTTGGCATTGAGCACCCCACTGGGCTTCCTGCTCACCAAAATCCTCCCGACTCTGCATTTAAGGAAATGTATAGGTGGCAAAACCACCCCCCAAAACTGTCCCCCAGAACCATTTACCAAAACTTTCCCCCAGAACCATTTACCAAAACTGTCCCCCAGAACCATTTACCAAAACTGTCCCCCAAAACCATTTACCAAAACTGTCCCCCAGAACCATTTACCAAAACTGTCCCCCAGAACCATTTACCAAAACTGTCCCCCAAATCCATTTACCAAAACTGTCCCCCAGAACCATTTACCAAAACTGTCCCCCAGAACCATTTACCAAAACTGTCCCCCAAAACCATTTACCAAAACTGTCCCCCAGAACCATTCACCAAAACTGTCCCCCAGAACCATTCACCAAAACTGTCCCCCAGAACCATTTACCAAAACTGTCCCCCAGAACCATTTACCAAAACTGTCCCCCAGAACCATTTACCAAAACTGTCCCCCAGAACCACCCCCCAAAACTGTCCCCCAGAACCATTTACCAAAACTGTCCCCCAGAACCACCCCCCAAAACTGTCCCCCAGAACCATTTACCAAAACTGTCCCCCAAAACCATTTACCAAAACTGTCCCCCAGAACCACCCCCCAAAACTGTCCCCCAGAACCATTTACCAAAACTGTCCCCCAGAACCATTTACCAAAACTGTCCCCCAGAACCATTTACCAAAACTGTCCCCCAGAACCATTTACCAAAACTGTCCCCCAAAACCACCCCCCAAAACTGTCCCCCAGAACCATTTACCAAAACTGTCCCCCAGAACCATTTACCAAAACTGTCCCCCAGAACCACCCCCAAAAACTGTCCCCCAGAACCATTTACCAAAACTGTCCCCCAGAACCATTTACCAAAACTGTCCCCCAGAACCATTTACCAAAACTGTCCCCCAGAACCACCCCCCAAAACTGTCCCCCAGAACCATTTACCAAAACTGTCCCCCAGAACCATTTACCAAAACTGTCCCCCAGAACCATTTACCAAAACTGTCCCCCAAAACCATTTACCAAAACTGTCCCCCAGAACCATTTACCAAAACTGTCCCCCAAAACCATTTACCAAAACTGTCCCCCAGAACCATTTACCAAAACTGTCCCCCAGAACCACCCCCCAAAACTGTCCCCCAAAACCATTTACCAAAACTGTCCCCCAGAACCATTTACCAAAACTGTCCCCCAAAACCATTTACCAAAACTGTCCCCCAGAACCATTTACCAAAACTGTCCCCCAGAACCACCCCCCAAAACTGTCCCCCAGAACCATTTACCAAAACTGTCCCCCAGAACCACCCCCCAAAACTGTCCCCCAAAACCATCTATGGATCTTTGTGAAGCCATTTCTTCCTATCCCATTGTGATATGTCATCAGTCCTCAATATATCTGATGATGGTGGGAGTTGTAGTTTGTAGTCGGTGATGGTGGGAGTTGTAGAGTATAGTCGTGATGTTGGGAGTTGTAGTTTGTAGTCTGTGATGTTGGTAGTTATAGTTTGTAGTCTGTGATGGTGGGAGTTGTAGTTTGTAGTCGGTGATGTTGGTAGTTATAGTTTGTAGTCTGTGATGGTGGGAGTTGTAGTTTGTAGTCGGTGATGATGGGAGTTGTAGTTTGTAGTCGGTGATGGTGGGAGTTGTAGTTTGTAGTCGGTGATGTTGGTAGTTGTAGTTTGTAGTCGGTGATGGTGGGAGTTGTAGTTTGTAGTCTGTGATGTTGGGAGTTGTAGTTTGTAGTCTGTGATGGTGGGAGTTGTAGTTTGTAGTCGGTGATGTTGGGAGTTGTAGTTTGTAGTCGGTGATGTCGGGAGTTGTAGTTTGTAGTCGGTGATGTTGGGAGTTGTAGTTTGTAGTCTGTGATGGTGGGAGTTGTAGTTTGTAGTCGGTGTGAGTTGTCCCGTCATCTGGTGTCGATGTGTCATGGCTGGGATTCAGGTCTGGGTGGTTCCCGTGTTTTCTTGGCTGGAGGACATGCTTTCCAGGACAGGTGTAAAGTGCTGAGATCACTTCCAGACGTATCGCCTCAGGAGATAATTCTTTCTTTCTAGTGTAAAGAGAGATGATGAAACTTCTGTATAATAAGAGCTGCCGGCCCAACAATGAGGCTTCTGTCTACAGTCAGTCTGCGGGTGGTGAGACTCCAACAGTATACCACTCTGTGTACCGTAACCATACCGCGTCTCATACCGCGTCCCATACCATGTCCTATACCGCGTCTCATACCTCGCCTAATACCTGTCCTATACCGCGTCTCATGCCTCGCCTAATACCTGTCCTATACCGCGTCTCATGCCTCGCCTAATACCTGTCCTATACCGCGTCTCATGCCTCGCCTAATACCTGTCCTATACCGCGTCTCATACCGCGCCCAATACCTGTCCTATACCGCGTCCCATACCATGTCCTATACCGCGTCCCATACCTCGCCCAATACCTGTCCTATACCGCGTCCCATACCATGTCCTATACCGCGTCCCATACCTCGCCTAATACCTGTCCTATACCGCGTCTCATACTGCTCCCAATACCGCGTCCCATACCATGTCCTATACCGCGTCTCATACCGCGTCCCATACCATGTCCTATACCGCGTCTCATACCTCGCCTAATACCTGTCCTATACCGCGTCTCATGCCTCGCCTAATACCTGTCCTATACCGCGTCTCATGCCTCGCCTAATACCTGTCCTATACCGCGTCTCATACCGCGCCCAATACCTGTCCTATACCGCGTCCCATACCATGTCCTATACCGCGTCCCATACCTCGCCCAATACCTGTCCTATACCGCGTCTCATACCTCGCCCAATACCTGTCCTATACCGCGTCTCATACCTCGCCCAATACCTGTCCTATACCGCGTCCCATACCATGTCCTATACCGCGTCCCATACCTCGCCTAATACCTGTCCTATACCGCGTCTCATACTGCTCCCAATACCGCGTCCCATACCATGTCCTATACCGCGTCTCATACCTCGCCTAATACCTGTCCTATACCGCGTCTCATACTGCTCCCAATACCGCGTCCCATACCATGTCCTATACCGCGTCTCATACCTCGCCTAATACCTGTCCTATACCGCGTCTCATACCGCGCCCAATACCTGTCCTATACCGCGTCCCATACCATGTCCTATACCGCGTCCCATACCTCGCCTAATACCTGTCCTATACCGTGTCTCATACTGCTCCCAATACCGCGTCCCATACCATGTCCTATACCGCGTCTCATACCTCGCCTAATACCTGTCCTATACCGCGTCTCATACCGCGCCCAATACCTGTCCTATACCGCGTCCCATACCATGTCCTATACCGCGTCCCATACCTCGCCCAATACCTGTCCTACACCGCGTCTCATACCTCGCCTAATACCTGTCCTATACCGCGTCTCATACTGCTCCCAATACCGCGTCCCATACCATGTCCTATACCGCGTCTCATACCTCGCCTAATACCTGTCCTATACCGCGTCTCATGCCTCGCCTAATACCTGTCCTATACCGCGTCTCATACCGCGCCCAATACCTGTCCTATACCGCGTCCCATACCATGTCCTATACCGCGTCCCATACCTCGCCCAATACCTGTCCTATACCGCGTCTCATACTGCTCCCAATACCGCGTCCCATACCATGTCCTATACCGCGTCTCATACCTCGCCTAATACCTGTCCTATACCGCGTCTCATACCGCGCCCAATACCTGTCCTATACCGCGTCCCATACCATGTCCTATACCGCGTCCCATACCTCGCCCAATACCTGTCCTACACCGCGTCTCATACCTCGCCTAATACCTGTCCTATACCGCGTCTCATACTGCTCCCAATACCGCGTCCCATACCATGTCCTATACCGCGTCTCATACCTCGCCTAATACCTGTCCTATACCGCGTCTCATGCCTCGCCTAATACCTGTCCTATACCGCGTCTCATGCCTCGCCTAATACCTGTCCTATACCGCGTCTCATACCGCGCCCAATACCTGTCCTATACCGCGTCCCATACCATGTCCTATACCGCGTCCCATACCTCGCCCAATACCTGTCCTATACCGCGTCCCATACCATGTCCTATACCGCGTCCCATACCTCGCCTAATACCTGTCCTATACCGCGTCTCATACCATGTCCTATACCGCGTCCCATACCTCGCCCAATACCTGTCCTATACCGCGTCCCATACCATGTCCTATACCGCGTCCCATACCTCGCCTAATACCTGTCCTATACCGCGTCTCATACTGCTCCCAATACCGCGTCCCATACCATGTCCTATACCGCGTCTCATGCCTCGCCTAATACCTGTCCTATACCGCGTCTCATACCGCGCCCAATACCTGTCCTATACCGCGTCCCATACCATGTCCTATACCGCGTCCCATACCTCGCCCAATACCTGTCCTATACCGCGTCCCATACCATGTCCTATACCGCGTCCCATACCTCGCCTAATACCTGTCCTATACCGCGTCTCATACTGCTCCCAATACCGCGTCCCATACCATGTCCTATACCGCGTCTCATACCGCGTCCCATACCATGTCCTATACCGCGTCTCATACCTCGCCTAATACCTGTCCTATACCGCGTCTCATGCCTCGCCTAATACCTGTCCTATACCGCGTCTCATACCGCGCCCAATACCTGTCCTATACCGCGTCCCATACCATGTCCTATACCGCGTCCCATACCTCGCCCAATACCTGTCCTATACCGCGTCCCATACCATGTCCTATACCGCGTCCCATACCTCGCCTAATACCTGTCCTATACCGCGTCTCATACTGCTCCCAATACCGCGTCCCATACCATGTCCTATACCGCGTCTCATACCTCGCCTAATACCTGTCCTATACCGCGTCTCATACCGCGCCCAATACCTGTCCTATACCGCGTCCCATACCATGTCCTATACTGCGTCCCATACCTCGCCCAATACCTGTCCTACACCGCGTCTCATACCTCGCCTAATACCTGTCCTATACCGCGTCTCATGCCTCGCCTAATACCTGTCCTATACCGCGTCTCATACCGCGCCCAATACCTGTCCTATACCGCGTCCCATACCATGTCCTATACCGCGTCCCATACCTCGCCCAATACCTGTCCTACACCGCGTCTCATACCTCGCCTAATACCTGTCCTATACCGCGTCTCATGCCTCGCCTAATACCTGTCCTATACCGCGTCTCATACCGCGCCCAATACCTGTCCTATACCGCGTCCCATACCATGTCCTATACCGCGTCCCATACCTCGCCCAATACCTGTCCTACACCGCGTCTCATACCTCGCCTAATACCTGTCCTATACCGCGTCTCATGCCTCGCCTAATACCTGTCCTATACCGCGTCTCATACCGCGCCCAATACCTGTCCTATACCGCGTCCCATACCATGTCCTATACCGCGTCCCATACCTCGCCCAATACCTGTCCTATACCGCGTCTCATACTGCTCCCAATACCGCGTCCCATACCATGTCCTATACCGCGTCTCATACCTCGCCTAATACCTGTCCTATACCGCGTCTCATACCGCGCCCAATACCTGTCCTATACCGCGTCCCATACCATGTCCTATACCGCGTCCCATACCATGTCCTATACCGCGTCCCATACCATGTCCTATACCGCGTCCCATACCTCGCCCAATACCTGTCCTACACCGCGTCTCATACCTCGCCTAATACCTGTCCTATACCGCGTCTCATACTGCTCCCAATACCGCGTCCCATACCATGTCCTATACCGCGTCTCATACCTCGCCTAATACCTGTCCTATACCGCGTCTCATGCCTCGCCTAATACCTGTCCTATACCGCGTCCCATACCATGTCCTATACCGCGTCCCATACCTCGCCCAATACCTGTCCTATACCGCGTCCCATACCATGTCCTATACCGCGTCTCATACCTCGCCTAATACCTGTCCTATACCGCATCTCATACCGCGCCCAATACCTGTCCTATACCGCGTCCCATACCATGTCCTATACCGCGTCCCATACCTCGCCCAATACCTGTCCTATACCGCGTCTCATACTGCTCCCAATACCGCGTCCCATACCATGTCCTATACCGCGTCTCATACCTCGCCTAATACCTGTCCTATACCGCGTCTCATACCGCGCCCAATACCTGTCCTATACCGCGTCCCATACCATGTCCTATACCGCGTCCCATACCTCGCCCAATACCTGTCCTACACCGCGTCTCATACCTCGCCTAATACCTGTCCTATACCGCGTCTCATACTGCTCCCAATACCGCGTCCCATACCATGTCCTATACCGCGTCTCATACCTCGCCTAATACCTGTCCTATACCGCGTCTCATACCTCGCCTAATACCTGTCCTATACCGCGTCTCATACTGCTCCCAATACCGCGTCCCATACCATGTCCTATACCGCGTCTCATACCGCGCCCAATACCTGTCCTATACCACGTCTCATACCATGTCCTATACCGCGTCTCATACCTCGCCCAATACCTGTCCTATACCGCGTCTCATACCTCGCCTAATACCTGTCCTATACCACGTCTCATACCTCGCCTAATACCTGTCCTATACCGCGTCTCATACCGCTCCCAATACCGTGTCCCATACCATGTCCTATACCGCGTCTCATACCGCGCCCAATACCATGTCCTATACCGCGTCTCATACCGCGCCCAATACCATGTCCTATACCACGTCTCATACCGCGTCTCATACCATGTCCTATACCGCGTCTCATACCGCGCCCAATACCGCGTCCCATACCATGTCCTATACCGCGTCTCATACCGAGCCCAATACCTGTCCTATACCGCGTCCCATACCATGTCCTATACCGCGTCCCATACCTCGCCCAATACCTGTCCTACACCGCGTCTCATACCTCGCCTAATACCTGTCCTATACCGCGTCTCATACCTCGCCCAATACCTGTCCTACACCGCGTCTCATACCTCGCCTAATACCTGTCCTATACCGCGTCTCATACCGCTCCCAATACCGCGTCCCATACCATGTCCTATACCGCGTCCCATACCATGTCCTATACCGCGTCTCATACCACGCCCAATACCTGTCCTATACCGCGTCCCATACCATGTCCTATACCGCGTCTCATACCGCGCCCAATACCGCGTCCCATACCATGTCCTATACCGCGTCCCATACCGCGCCCAATACCTGTCCTATACCGCGTCCCATACCATGTCCTATACCGCGTCTCATACCGCGCCCAATACCGCGTCCTATACCATGTCCTATACCGCGTCTCATACCGCGCCCAATACCGCGTCCTATACCATGTCCTATACCGCGTCCCATGCCATGTCCTATACCGCGTCTCATACCGCGCCCAATACCACGTCCTATACCATGTCCTATACCGCGTCCCATACCATGTCCTATACCGCGTCTCATACCGCGCCCAATACCTGTCCTATACCTGTCCTATACTGCGTCCAACACCGTATCCTATCCAGCGCTCCCATCATGGACAGTCCAGTAGGACCATCAGTGGTGGATTACACAGATCTCATGGTTGAGTTGTGTGTCCGGTCACATAACATTATTGGCTTGTAGAATGTAGTTTGGCCCCTGGGGGCCCCTCTTCTGTCCTATTCCTAGTTGTTCTGACCTCGGTCACCTTCTATTCACCTGCCCTGGTTCTTCAACACTGACATTAATATTTGGGATGCATTTTGACTAGTCCCCCCCCCTCCCCCATGTACTGTCAGATTATCTGGTGCAGTTGCACACAATGCAGTTCAGCGTTCCTCCTCCAGACCCAGCCCTGTGAAGGGTTAATGTCACCTTGGATGACTCCTCTTCCTGACCCAGACAAGGACACAGCAAATATAGAAGAAGGCATTGTCAGGGGTTTCCGTTTCCTCAACAGCCCTGCGGGCCAAGGAGCGGTCCCAGAATCCTCTGCTGCCTCTTGTAGGACAAAGATGATGGGAAGTCGGGGTGTGTGCGATGGCTGGTATCCTTCCTGCCCCTCCAGGAAAGGGCGGGGGGGGGGGGTCATTCCACCCAACAGGGCAACTCACATTCTTATCATTTGTTATCCAGGTGATTACACCTTTCTTACCTGCCGACTGTCTGTACATTCCTCCATCATCACAGAACAGGTGGAGCCCGGGACTGATTACAGGAGGACTGGAGGGACTTCTGTTACTGGAGGCCTAAGGGGCCAAATACACCTGAACCCCGTGATCTCTGACGGGGGGATCAGACTATGTCTGCAGTCTCTGATCATCTCCTGTACTATGTCTGCAGTCTCTGATCATCTCCTGTACTATGTCTGCAGTCTCTGATCATCTCCTGTACTATGTCTGCAGTCTCTGATCATCTCCTGTACTATGTCTGCAGTCTCTGATCATCTCCTGTACTATGTCTGCAGTCTCTGATCATCTCCTGTACTATGTCTGCAGTCTCTGATCATCTCCTGTACTATGTCTGCAGTCTCTGATCATCTCCTGTATTATGTCTGCAGTCTCTGATCATCTCCTGTACTATGTCTGCAGTCTCTGATCATCTCCTGTATTATGTCTGCAGTCTCTAGCAGGCCCTCTGGTGATATGAAGGGCCGTAGTTGATGCCCCCTATACGTTGCTGAGGGCTGTTGGGGTCCTCCATGCTTTGGGTGAAGATCCCCCTGTCCCTCCTGGTCCCGTCTCTGCGTTCTCCTTTCTCAGGTCCGGTTTATGATGCGGTGCGGGGTCGCAGGCCGCAGACACGTGTGTGAGAAGATGGCGTCTGGTAGAGCGTTATTGTGATGAGAGGAAAGTGGATGTCAGATAAGAAGTCTCACTTCCTGCGCTGGAAATGAGGGTGGCGGGGGCTGGGCGGTATGGGGGGTGTTCGCGCTCTTCACGTGTGTTATGTCTGTGTGTCCTCTGATGGTTGTGCCATGTCTGGCCCACATCACTGGGAGCCTTTCATGTCTTATCTTCTCCATCTAGAGGAACAGAAGATCCCTACAAACCTCAGGATGTGAAAGGAATATCAGATATACGCTACTCTATAAAAGTCTTAGGCAGGTGTGAAGCTGGAAATGAAGAACACTTTCAGAAATCGAAGTGTTAATCATTTATATTTATCAATTAACAAAATGGAAAATAAATGAAGAGAAGAGAAATCCAAATCCAATCAATATTTGGGGTGACCCTCCTTCACTTTCTTCTAGGTGGACACACAGTTGGTAAAGGAACTCGGCAGGTAGGTTGTTCTATGTACATCTTGGAGGTCTAAGCTCAGATCTTCTGTGCATGTTGGCTGCCTCCAATCCTTCGTCCCAGACAGACTCAATGATGGTGAAATCAGGGCTCTGTGGGGGCTAAACCATTACATTTCCAGGACTCCTTCTTCTTCTTTACACCAAAGCTAGTTTTTAATGACATTGGCTGGATGGTTGGGGCTGTTGTCCTGCTACAGAACAAACTTTGGGCCAATCACACGCCTCCCTGATGGCATGATGGAGAAGTATCTGCCTAGATTTCTCAGCATTGAGGACACCACTGATCCTGACCAAAGCTCCAGCCTCAAACTTGCAAATGCAGCCTCAAACTTGCAAGGAACTGCCACCATGCTTCACAGTTGGCTACAGACACTCATTGCTGTACCTCTCTCCAGCCCTTCCCTCAACAAACTGCAACCCTGCTACAGCCAAATATTTCTCATTTTCATTAATCGGTCCAGAGCACCTGCTGCCATTTTTCTGCCACCTAGTTCCTATGTTTTCCTACATAGTTGAGTCGGTGAGCCTTGTTTCCACGTTGGAGGCTTTTTGGCGGCTATTCTTCCATGAAGACCACTTCTGGCCAGACTTCTCCAGACACTAGATGGGTGTACCTGGATCCCACTGGTTTCCACCAGACTTCTCCAGACACTAGATGGGTGTACCTGGATCCCACTGGTTTCCACCAGACTTCTCCAGACACTAGATGGGTGTACCTGGATCCCACTGGTGTCCTCCATACTTCTCCAGACACTAGATGGGGGTACCTGGATCCCACTGGTTTCCACCAGACTTCTCCAGACAATAGATGGGGGTACCTGGGTCCCACTGGTTTCCTCCAGATTTCTCCGTACAATGGATGGAAATACCCGGGTCCCACTGGTTTCCAGCAGACTTCTCCAGACAATAGATGGGGGTACCTGAGTCCCACTGGTTTCCCCCCAGACTTCTCCGTAAAATAGATGGGGGTACCTGAGTCCCACTGGTTTCCACCAGACTTCTCCGTAAAATAGATGGGGGTACCTGGGTCACACTGGTTTCCCCCAGACTTCTCCAGACAATAGATGGGGGTACCTGGGTCACACTGGTTTCCTCCAGACTTCTCCAGACAGTAGATGGGGGTCCCACTGGTTTCCTCTAGACTTCTCCAGACAGTTGATGGGGGTCCACTGGTTTCCTCCAGACTTCTCCAGACAGTAGATGGGGGTCCCACTGGTTTCCTCCAGACTTCTCCAGACAGTAGATGGGGGTCCCACTGGTTTCCTCCAGACTTCTCCAGACAGTAGATGGGGGTATCTGGGTCTCACTGGTTTTCTCCAGACAGTAGATGGGGGTCCCACTGGTTTCCTCCAGACTTCTCCAGACAGTAGATGGGGGCCCCACTGGTTTCCTCCATACTTCTCCGGACAGTAGATGGGTGTACCTGGATCCCACTGGTTTCCCCCAGATTTCTCCAGACAATAGATGGGGGTACCTGAGTCCCACTGGTTTCCACCATATTTCTCCGGACAGTAGATGGGGGTACCTGGGTCCAACTGGTTTCCGCCAGACTTCTAGATGGGGGTACCTGGGTCCCACTGGTTTCCTCCAGACTTCTCCAGACAATAGATGGGGGTACCTGGGTCCCACTGGTTTCCACCTGACTTCTCCAGACCGTAGATTGGTGTACCTGGGTCCCACTGGTTTCCACCATACTTCCCTGGACAGTAGATAGGTGTACCTGGGTCTCACTGGTTTCCTCTATACATCTGTGGACAGTAGCTGGGTGTACCTGGGTCCCACTGGTTTCCTCCAGACTTCTCCAGACATTAGATTGGTGTACCTGGGTCCCACTGGTTTCCTCCAGACTTCTCCAGACAATAGATGGGGGTACCTGGGTCCCACTGGTTTCCTCCAGACTTCTCCGGACAGTAGATTGGGTCCCACTGGTTTCCACCATACTTCCCCAGACAGTAGATGGGTGTACCTGGGTCCCCCTGGTTTCCTCCAGACTTCTCTGGATAGTGGATGGGGGTACCTGGGTCCCACTGGTTTCCTCCAGACTTTTCTGAATAGCTGATGTGCGTACCTGGGTCCCACTGGTTTCCTCCAGGCTTCTCCGGACAGTAGATGGATAAACCTAGGTCCCACTGGTTTCAGCCAGACTTCTCCAGACAATAGATGGGGGTACCTGGGTCCCACTGGTTTCCTCCAGACTTCTCCGGACAGTAGATTGGGTCCCACTGGTTTCCACCATACTTCCCCAGACAGTAGATGGGTGTACCTGGGTCCCCCTGGTTTCCTCCAGACTTCTCTGGATAGTGGATGGGGGTACCTGGGTCCCACTGGTTTCCTCCAGACTTCTCTGAATAGCTGATGTGCGTACCTGGGTCCCACTGGTTTCCTCCAGGCTTCTCCGGACAGTAGATGGATAAACCTAGGTCCCACTGGTTTCAGCCAGACTTATCCATACAATAGATGGATGTACCTGGGTCTCACTGGTTTCCTCCATACTTCTCTGGACAGTAGATGGATAAACCTAGGTCCCACTGGTTTCCCCCAGACTTCTCCGGACAGTAGATGGGGTACCTGCGCCCCACTGGTTTTCTCCAGACTTCTCCGGACAGTAGATTGGGTACCTTGGTCCCACTGGTTTCCACCAGTTCTGTGCTGATGGCACTGCTGGACATCTTCCGATGATGAAGGGAAGGAAGCATGATGTGTCTTTTATCTGCTGCATTGAGTTTCCTTGACTGACCAGTGTGTCTGCACTCCTCACCATTACCCGACCTCTGCAATGTTTCCTGTTTTTTGAACAGCACATCTTGAACCCCCAGTCTGCTGTGAAATTGTTGCCTGGGAGAGGCCTTGCTGATGCAGTATAACTACCTTGTGTCTTGTTGCTGTGCTCAGTGTTGCCATGGTGGATGACCTGTGACTCGAATCCTCACTTTAGTAGCAGAGTTTGGCTTTTCCTCACCCAGTTTTCATCCTCCTACACATCTGTTTCTGTTTTAGTTAATGACTGTGTTTCATTCTACATATGAAATTGATGATCATTAGCACTTGCTTGGTATAATTGGTTAATCATACACCTGACTCTAATCCTACAAAAGCTCTGACTGTGTGCGAGTGTACAAAGAGTGCGAGTGTAAGGATTGATGCCAAAGGGGGTCACACCGAATATTGATTGGATTTGGATTTTTCTTCTGTTCGCTCGCTTTGCATTTTGTAAATTGATCAAAATAAAATCTAGTTTTGTGAAATCATTCTTACTTTACAGCATTTCTTCACACCTGCCTAAAACTTTTGCACAGCACTGTATGTGATCAGACGGTTCTGTCTGTGGTGCAGATATCCCCGCCCGGTGCACAGGATGATGATGATAGTCGGTATTTCCAGTCCCCTCCCCCTCTTCTGGATGGAAAGAATTTTCCTCGGATCACACAAAGATCACATTGATATCAGAATGATATTAAGTCTAAATTAGGACTCTGCAGAGCATTGCACATTCCCAGCCTCTGCAGAGCATTGCTCATTACCGGCCTCTGCAGAGCATTGCACATTCCCGGCCTCTGCAGAGCATTGCACATTCCCGGCCTCTGCAGAGCATTGCACATTCCCGGCCTCTGCAGAGCATTGCACATTCCCGGCCTCTGCAGAGCATTGCACATTCCCGGCCTCTGCAGAGCATTGCACATTCCCGGCCTCTGCAGAGCATTGCACATTGACAGCTATTATAGAATAGAATTGTCTAATGGTCTCTGCAGAACATCACATAGCAATCGCTCTGCAGAGCATTATTGTTTGATGGTCACTGCAAGGCATCCTACACTGGGCTTTGCAGGGCCAGTCATTGGCATCATTATCATCATCATCAGGCTTTGTGGCTCCTGAGGGCCCCTATTAAGTGATTGTGTTTATGGAGCAGGTGAGATGCATTGCAGAGCTTCATACATCATCCTCTGCAGAGTATCGCACCTAAACATCTGTCTGCATTCCCTGAAGGTTCCCTGGCTTGCTGAGTGCTGGGTGGAATGATCTGCACCTTCCGCTAGCTGCACGCGAGCTGCTGCCATTTTCTCTCATTGCATGTAAGGATGACGCAGAGCATTCCTCCTGAGGATGACGCAGAGCATTCCTCACTAATATTCCTCTATCCCGGGCTCATCCATCTTCCCATAAATTCCAGCTGATGCTGTATCCCTCTGTTTATGGCCATCATCATCTGCAGCACACCTCCAGCAGCCTGTACTGACTAGTGTCAGCTTCCATCGGTGCCCTGCACACCCCCCTGTACTGACTAGTGTCAGCTTCCATCGGTGCCTTGCACACCCCCCTGTACTGACTAGTGTCAGCTTCCATCGGTGCCCTGCACACCCCCCTGTACTGACTAGTGTCAGCTTCCATCGGTGCCCTGCACACCCCCCTGTACTGACTAGTGTCAGCTTCCATCGATGCCCTGCACACCCCCCTGTACTGACTAGTGTCAGCTTCCATCGGTGCCCTGCACACCCCCTGTACTGACTAGTGTCAGCTTCCATCGGTGCCCTGCACACCCCCTGTACTGACTAGTGTCAGCTTCCATCGATGCCCTGCACACCCCCCTGTACTGACTAGTGTCAGCTTCCATCGGTGCCCTGCACACCCCCCTGTACTGACTAGTGTCAGCTTCCATCGGTGCTCTGCACACCCCCCTGTACTGACTAGTGTCAGCTTCCATCGGTGCCCTGCACACCCCCTGTACTGTCTAGTGTCAGCTTCCATCGGTGCCCTGCACACCCCCTGTACTGACTAGTGTCAGCTTCCATCGGTGCCCTGCACACCCCCCTGTACTGACTAGTGTCAGCTTCCATCGGTGCCCTGCACACCCCCTGTACTGACTAGTGTCAGCTTCCATCGGTGCCCTGCACACCCCCTGTACTGTCTAGTGTCAGCTTCCATCGGTGCCCTGCACACTACCCTGTACTGACTAGTGTCAGCTTCCATCGGTGCCCTGCACACCCCCCTGTACTGACTAGTGTCAGCTTCCATCGGTGCCCTGCACACCCCCTGTACTGACTAGTGTCAGCTTCCATCGGTGCTCTGCACACCCCCTGTACTGACTAGTGTCAGCTTCCATCGGTGCTCTGCACACCCCCCTGTACTGACTAGTGTCAGCTTCCATCGGTGCCCTGCACACCCCCTGTACTGACTAGTGTCAGCTTCCATCGGTGCCCTGCACACTACCCTGTACTGACTAGTGTCAGCTTCCATCGGTGCCCTGCACACTACCCTGTACTGACTAGTGTCAGCTTCCATCGGTGCCCTGCACACCCCCTGTACTGACTAGTGTCAGCTTCCATCGGTGCCCTGCACACTACCCTGTACTGACTAGTGTCAGCTTCCATCGGTGCCCTGCACACCCCCTGTACTGACTAGTGTCAGCTTCCATCGGTGCTCTGCACACCCCCTGTACTGACTAATGTCAGCTTCCATCGGTGCCCTGCACACCCCCTGTACTGACTAGTGTCAGCTTCCATCGGTGCCCTGCACACCCCCCTGTACTGACTAGTGTCAGCTTCCATCGGTGCCCTGCACACCCCCCTGTACTGTCTAGTGTCAGCTTCCATCGGTGCCCTGCACACCCCCCTGTACTGTCTAGTGTCAGCTTCCATCGGTGCCCTGCACACTACCCTGTACTGTCTAGTGTCAGCTTCCATCGGTGCCCTGCACACCCCCTGTACTGACTAGTGTCAGCTTCCATCGGTGCCCTGCACACCCCCTGTACTGACTAGTGTCAGCTTCCATCGGTGCCCTGCACACCCCCCTGTACTGTCTAGTGTCAGCTTCCATCGGTGCCCTGCACACCCCCTGTACTGACTAGTGTCAGCTTCCATCGGTGCCCTGCACACCCCCTGTACTGACTAGTGTCAGCTTCCATCGGTGCCCTGCACACCCCCCTGTACTGTCTAGTGTCAGCTTCCATCGGTGCCCTGCACACCCCCTGTACTGTCTAGTGTCAGCTTCCATCGGTGCCCTGCACACCCCCCTGTACTGTCTAGTGTCAGCTTCCATCGGTGCCCTGCACACCCCCTGTACTGACTAATGTCAGCTTCCATCGGTGCCCTGCACACCCCCTGTACTGACTAGTGTCAGCTTCCATCGGTGCCCTGCACACCCCCTGTACTGACTAGTGTCAGCTTCCATCGGTGCCCTGCACACTACCCTGTACTGACTAGTGTCAGCTTCCATCGGTGCCCTGCACACTACCCTGTACTGACTAGTGTCAGCTTCCATCGGTGCCCTGCACACCCCCCTGTACTGTCTAGTGTCAGCTTCCATCGGTGCCCTGCACACCCCCTGTACTGACTAGTGTCAGCTTCCATCGGTGCCCTGCACACCCCCTGTACTGACTAGTGTCAGCTTCCATCGGTGCCCTGCACACCCCCTGTACTGACTAGTGTCAGCTTCCATCGGTGCCCTGCACACCCCCTGTACTGTCTAGTGTCAGCTTCCATCGGTGCCCTGCACACCCCCCTGTACTGACTAGTGTCAGCTTCCATCGGTGCCCTGCACACCCCCCTGTACTGTCTAGTGTCAGCTTCCATCGGTGCCCTGCACACCCCCCTGTACTGTCTAGTGTCAGCTTCCATCGGTGCCCTGCACACCCCCTGTACTGACTAGTGTCAGCTTCCATCGGTGCCCTGCACACCCCCTGTACTGTCTAGTGTCAGCTTCCATCGGTGCCCTGCACACCCCCCTGTACTGTCTAGTGTCAGCTTCCATCGGTGCCCTGCACACCCCCCTGTACTGTCTAGTGTCAGCTTCCATCGGTGCCCTGCACACCCCCCTGTACTGTCTAGTGTCAGCTTCCATCGGTGCCCTGCACACCCCCTGTACTGACTAATGTCAGCTTCCATCGGTGCCCTGCACACCCCCTGTACTGACTAGTGTCAGCTTCCATCGGTGCCCTGCACACTACCCTGTACTGACTAGTGTCAGCTTCCATCGGTGCCCTGCACACTACCCTGTACTGACTAGTGTCAGCTTCCATCGGTGCCCTGCACACCCCCCTGTACTGTCTAGTGTCAGCTTCCATCGGTGCCCTGCACACCCCCTGTACTGACTAGTGTCAGCTTCCATCGGTGCCCTGCACACCCCCTGTACTGACTAGTGTCAGCTTCCATCGGTGCCCTGCACACCCCCTGTACTGACTAATGTCAGCTTCCATCGGTGCCCTGCACACCCCCTGTACTGACTAGTGTCAGCTTCCATCGGTGCCCTGCACACCCCCTGTACTGTCTAGTGTCAGCTTCCATCGGTGCCCTGCACACCCCCCTGTACTGACTAGTGTCAGCTTCCATCGGTGCCCTGCACACCCCCCTGTACTGACTAGTGTCAGCTTCCATCGGTGCCCTGCACACCCCCCTGTACTGACTAGTGTCAGCTTCCATCGGTGCCCTGCACACCCCCTGTACTGACTAGTGTCAGCTTCCATCGGTGCCCTGCACACCCCCCTGTACTGTCTAGTGTCAGCTTCCATCGGTGCCCTGCACACCCCCTGTACTGACTAGTGTCAGCTTCCATCGGTGCCCTGCACACCCCCCTGTACTGACTAGTGTCAGCTTCCATCGGTGCCCTGCACACCCCCTGTACTGACTAGTGTCAGCTTCCATCGGTGCCCTGCACACCCCCCTGTACTGTCTAGTGTCAGCTTCCATCGGTGCCCTGCACACCCCCTGTACTGACTAGTGTCAGCTTCCATCGGTGCCCTGCACACCCCCCTGTACTGACTAGTGTCAGCTTCCATCGGTGCCCTGCACACCCCCTGTACTGACTAGTGTCAGCTTCCATCGGTGCCCTGCACACTACCCTGTACTGACTAGTGTCAGCTTCCATCGGTGCCCTGCACACCCCCTGTACTGACTAGTGTCAGCTTCCATCGGTGCCCTGCACACCCCCTGTACTGACTAGTGTCAGCTTCCATCGGTGCCCTGCACACTACCCTGTACTGACTAGTGTCAGCTTCCATCGGTGCCCTGCACACCCCCCGTGTCTCCTCGCTGTCCTCCATTCATGGCTCACAAACTATTCATTAACTTGGTAAAGGTGAGCTTTGCCTTTCCACTGAATCATCCCACAGATATGCGGTGTGGGGGCAGCACATGGTGGAGATCATGCTGAAAAAATGTCGCTACCTTAACCCTTCCCGCACCAGGGAGCCGGGTGGATATGGTGGTCTCCACAGAACCATGTCTGATGTCCTCAGTTCCTATATACTGTATACATTGATGGTGATCTCTTGGTGGTCTCCATAGAACCATGTCTGATGCCCTCAGTTCCTATATACTGTATACATGGATGGTGATCTCTTGGTGGTCTCCACAGAACCATGTCTGATGTCCTCAGTTCCTATATACTGTATACATTGATGGTGATCTCTTGGTGGTCTCCATAGAACCATGTCTGATGTCCTCCGTTCCTATATACTGTATACATGGTGTGTGTTCTCTTGGTGGTCTCCATAGAACCATGTCTGATGTCCTCAGTTCCTATATACTGTATACATGGTATGTGATCTCTTGGTGGTCTTCTTAGAACCATGTTTGATGCCCTCAGTTCCTATATACTGTATACATGGATAGTGATCTCTTGGTGGTCTTCTTAGAACCATGTTTGATGCCCTCAGCTCCTATATACTGTATACATGGATGGTGATCTCTTTGTGGTCTCCATAGAACCATGTCTGATGTCCTCAGTTCCGATATACTGTGTACATGGATAGCGATCTCTTGGTGGTCTCCATAGAACCATGTCTGATGCCCTCAGTTCCTATATACTGTATACATGGTGTGTGATCTCTTGGTGGTCTCCATAGAACCATGTCTGATGCCCTCAGTTCCTATATACTGTATACATGGTGTGTGATCTCTTGGTGGTCTCCATAGAACCATGTCTGATGTCCTCAGTTCCTATATACTGTATACATGGTGTGTGATCTCTTGGTGGTCTCCATAGAACCATGTCTGATGCCCTCAGTTCCTATATACTGTATACATGGATGGTGATCTCTTGGTGGTCTCCATAGAACCATGTCTGATGCCCTCAGTTCCTATATACTGTATACATGGATGGTGATCTCTTGGTGGTCTCCATAGAACCATGTCTGATGCCCTCAGTTCCTATATACTGTATACATGGATGGTGATCGCTTGGTGGTCTCCATAGAACCATGTCTGATGTCCTCAATTCCTATATACTGTATACATGGTATGTGTTCTCTTGGTGGTCTCCATAGAACCATGTCTGATGCCTTCAGTTCCTATATACTGTATACATGGTATGTGTTCTCTTGGTGGTCTCCATAGAACCATGTCTGATGCCCTCAGTTCCTATATACTGTATACATGGTATGTGTTCTCTTGGTGGTCTCCATAGAACCATGTCTGATGCCCTCAGTTCCTATATACTGCATACATGGTATGTGATATCTTGGTGGTCTCCATAGAACCATGTCTGATGCCCTCAGTTCCTATATACTGTATACATGGTGTGTGTTCTCTTGGTGGTCTCCATAGAACCATGTCTGATGCCCTCAGTTCCTATATACTGTATACATGGTGTGTGATCTCTTGGTGGTCTCCATAGAACCATGTCTGATGTCCTCAGTTCCTATATACTGTATACATGGTGTGTGATCTCTTGGTGGTCTCCATAGAACCATGTCTGATGCCCTCAGTTCCTATATACTGTATACATGGTGTGTGATCTCTTGGTGGTCTCCATAGAACCATGTCTGATGCCCTCAGTTCCTATATACTGTATACATGGATGGTGATCTCTTGGTGGTCTCCATAGAACCATGTCTGATGCCCTCAGTTCCTATATACTGTATACATGGATGGTGATCGCTTGGTGGTCTCCATAGAACCATGTCTGATGCCCTCAGTTCCTATATACTGTATACATGGATGGTGATCGCTTGGTGGTCTCCATAGAACCATGTCTGATGTCCTCAATTCCTATATACTGTATACATGGTATGTGTTCTCTTGGTGGTCTCCATAGAACCATGTCTGATGCCTTCAGTTCCTATATACTGTATACATGGTATGTGTTCTCTTGGTGGTCTCCATAGAACCATGTCTGATGCCCTCAGTTCCTATATACTGTATACATGGTATGTGTTCTCTTGGTGGTCTCCATAGAACCATGTCTGATGCCCTCAGTTCCTATATACTGCATACATGGTATGTGATATCTTGGTGGTCTCCATAGAACCATGTCTGATGCCCTCAGTTCCTATATACTGTATACATGGTGTGTGTTCTCTTGGTGGTCTCCATAGAACCATGTCTGATGCCCTCAGTTCCTATATACTGTATACATGGTGTGTGATCTCTTGGTGGTCTCCATAGAACCATGTCTGATGCCCTCAGTTCCTATATACTGTATACATGGTATGTGATATCTTGGTGGTCTCCATAGAACCATGTCTGATGCCCTCAGTTCCTATATACTGTATACATGGTGTGTGATCTCTTGGTGGTCTCCATAGAACCATGTCTGATGTCCTCCGTTCCTATATACTGTATACATGGTGTGTGATCTCTTGGTGGTCTCCATAGAACCATGGCTGAGGTCTCCATTTCCTATATACATAGATAGTGGTCTCTTGGTGGTCTCTGGATAGATAGGTCTTGTGGTCCACCAATAGTCAGGTATTCAAAGTAGATCTAAACCCATTCACTAAAATCTGCAGCTTTCACTATGATAATCCCGGGTGATCCCGCCATGATGGTCATTTTTCAGGCACTTCCTGTTATAGGGTGACAATGTTCTGTCCCGGTCTCCTGCTTGTTCTCCTGCATTGTCACCCTGTTACACAGATTTCTGAAAGAGATCACAAGTGGTTTATTCTTGTCAGGAAACCCGTCCTGAGAAATCCAGCCATCACTGGAGTGTATGTAGGCAGGAAGTGGCTGCAAAGAGGCTGCAGGAGATCAGCGGCACTGAGACGGAACAAAGGTTGCGGTGAAGGATTCTAGAAACATGACAGTTGTTTCTCTCGCAGTGTGCATGTGGTCCGCTCCGGGGGTCACATCTGCTTCAAATAAGACGGAATTTGTTGAAGTGGAAACATTCGGATATGTTTTGAATAATTTTCCTATCCTTTCCGTGTTTCCTACTGGGTGGTGTTGTCGATGGATCTTCCTATAACGATCGTTATCTGTATCGTGTAATGTACATATCTGGGGAAATGACCATACTATTGATAGGGCGGTGTAACGAGAAGCTTACACTCTAAATCATGACTCCGCCCCCCCCCCCCCCCCCCGTGTATAGTAGACTTTGGGGTGAGGTCATGTCAGGACGATGATGTCACTCACCTGCCTGTTAGAACACATTGCGGCACCGGAGAGCCTTCCAGGTGAGATATAAAAAGCATCCAATGGGATGGAAGGGAAGATGATGGAGCGGATCTGTCCTCGGGAGGACAATCTTCCTGTGTGTGGGAGATCTGTGACCCCCACAATTCTCTGATCTCCACAGAACGGGAAACGTTTCTGGGTTCTAGGAATGGGATCTGATCTGTGGAAGGATTCCCTCGAAGAACGTTGCAGCGATTATCTCTGTCAGCAGATGTGATATGATTGGAGGAAACAATCAGATATTTCCTTTTCAGTGATCATCCAAGTCATCAGAGAAAATCACAGAATACACCAAATCCGGGGTCCCCCTACACCCCACAATCTGATCGGTAGTATGGGCCCCCCACTATCTGCCGGCCTGGGACAGTATGGGGGCCCCCCGCTATCTTCAGGTCTAGGACAGTATGGGCCCCCCCAGTATCTGCAGGCCTGGTGCAGTATGGGCCCCCCACTATCTGCAGGCCTGGTGCAGTATGGGCCCCCCACTATCTGCCGGCCTGGGGCAGTATGGGCCCCCCGCTATCTTCAGGTCTGGGACAGTATGGGCCCCCCACTATCTTCAGGTCTGGGGCAGTATGGGCCCCCCAGTATCTGCAGGCCTGGTGCAGTATGGGCCCCCCACTATCTGCAGGCCTGGTGCAGTATGGGGGCCCCCCACTATCTGCAGGCCTGGTGCAGTATGGGCCCCCCACTATCTGCCGGCCTGGGGCAGTATGGGCCCCCCGCTATCTTCAGGTCTGGGACAGTATGGGCCCCCCACTATCTTCAGGTCTGGGGCAGTATGGGCCCCCCAGTATCTGCAGGCCTGGTGCAGTATGGGCCCCCCACTATCTGCAGGCATGGGACAGTATGGGCGCCCCACTATCTGCAGGCCTGGGGCAGTATGGGCCCCCCGCTATCTTCAGGTCTGGGACAGTATGGGCCCCCCAGTATCTGCAGGCCTGGGGCAGTATGGGCCCCCCGCTATCCTCAGGTCTGGGGCAGTATGGGCCCCCCACTATCTTCAGGTCTGGGGCAGTATGGGCCCCCCACTATCTGCAGGCATGGGACAGTATGGGCCCCCCACTATCTGCAGGCCTGGGGCAGTATGGGCCCCCCGCTATCTTCAGGTCTGGGACAGTATGGGCCCCCCAGTATCTGCAGGCCTGGGGCAGTATGGGCCCCCCGCTATCTTCAGGTCTGGGGCAGTATGGGCCCCCCAGTATCTGCAGGCCTGGGGCAGTATGGGCCCCCGCTATCTTCAGGTCTGGGACAGTATGGGCCCCCCCACTATCTGCAGGCCTGGGGCAGTATGGGCCCCCCGCTATCTTCAGGTCCGGGGCAGTATGGGCCCCCCGCTATCTTCAGGTCCGGGGCAGTATGGGCCCCCCGCTATCTTCAGGTCCGGGGCAGTATGGGCCCCCCGCTATCTTCAGGTCCGGGGCAGTATGGGCCCCCCGCTATCTTCAGGTCCGGGGCAGTATGGGCCCCCCCGCTATCTTCAGGTCCGGGGCAGTATGGGCCCCCCGCTATCTTCAGGTCCGGGGCAGTAGGGGCCCCCCACTATACTCACTCTCAGGTTTGGACGTTGTTCACACGGTTGCCCCCCCAGCGTCCCGCGGCTTCTCATCCATTCAGTAAATGGTAATCCTCTGGGGGGATGTGAAGGTGATTGAAGGTGGAATAATCGGCTTTCTAAGAATGAGGCCTGGAGACCGCCAACAAAAGACCCTCCCCTCCCCCCTCCATACTGGGGGCTCTTATATGGGGGGGCGGAACCCATCCTCATAAAATGTATCCAATCCCAGGGACAAAGATGTCTCATATTGCAGATTACCAGATGTGGCGGCTGTAGAGTTGCCACCTATTCAGGATTCACCCGGACAGGGAATCATGTGTCCGGGTTTCAGACTGGACTATGACTTCCCAGCGGGGTTGTTGGCTGCAGTTGTCTAAGCTGAGATTGTCTGTTACACCGATCCCCACCCCTCTGTGTCTGCCCCACCCCCCAATCCCCAGACCTGTGCCTCAGAAAAGGAAAGTGGGGACCAGAAATTTCCATCTCTGTCTGTGACTGAAGTCTAGTGAGTACACTAAGGGGAATCGGGGTACTCAGAGCACCCCTTACATCAGATTTCCCCCTTACACCAGAGTCTGCAGTGTCCCCCCTTACATCAGAGTTCTCTCCGTACATCAGAGTTCTCTCCGTACATCAGAGTTCTCTCCGTACATCAGAGTTCTCAGAGCACCCCTTACATCAGAGTTCCCCTTTACACCGGAGGCCACAGTGTCCCCCCTTACATCAGAGTTCTCAGTGTTCCCCCTTAAATCAGGGATCCCAGAGCATCCCTTACATCAGAGTGTGCAGAGTTCCCCCTTACAGTGAAAGGGGACTCTGCGAGTTCAGATGTAAAAGGGAGACTCTGTGGACTCTGATGTAAAGGGGGAACTCTGTGGATTCTGATGTAAAGGGGGAACTCTGTGGACTCTGATGTAAAGGGGGAACTCTGTGGATTCTGATGTAAAGGGGGAACTCTGTGGACTCTGATGTAAAGGGGAACTCTGTGGACTCTGATGTAAAGGGGGGCTCTGTGGACACTGATGTAAAGGGGACTCTGTGGACTCTGATGTAAAGGGGGACTCTGTGGACTCTGATGTAAAGGGGGACTCTGTGGACTCTGATGTAAAGGGGGACTCTGTGGACTCTGATGTAAAGGGGACTCTGTGGACTCTGATGTAAAGGGGGACTCTGTGGACTGTGATGTAAACGGGAACTCTGTGGACTCTGATGTAAAGGGGGAACTCTGTGGATTCTGATGTAAAGGGGGACTCTGTGGACTCTGATGTAAAGGGGGACTCTGTGGACTCTGATGTAAAGGGGGGCTCTGATGTAAAGGGGGACTCTGATTAACTTCATATGATTAGAAATGTTATGTAATAATATCTATATATAGTTTATATTATGAAAAGAATAAATTCTGTGACACGGAAGTGTTTGACTTGAAGAAAATGTGGTCACCCGGTGATCCTGCCAGAAACTTCCTGTCCCGGGTGACAACACTCACTCACTGTGTCTATGGAAGAGCAGCGTTGTCACCTGAGACCACGCCCTAAATTTTGGACTCCAGACTCCTCCCCCCCTTATCTCCATTACATAGGAGGGAGGTGTTCTATAGATCACAGAAGGGAAAGTTGATAGAATTGGTTGAGATATCAGTTCAGGAAATGACGAGGACACCGGATTTCTGGCAGGATCACCCATTATCTTCTCTTCCCCCCCATTATCTCCTCCCCCCATCATCACCCCCCCATTATCTCCTCCCCCCATTATCTCCTCCGCCCATCATCACCCCCGCCCCATTATCTTCTGTTATCGCTGAAAATCTTCTTATCCTGAAACCTGAAAACAAATGCAGACGCACATCGGAGGACCACGGTGCCGCAATTATTTCTGGGTTCACAAATGCAGATCTGAGCAGCCCCCCCCCCATTATCTCCCCCCCCATTATCTCCCCCCCCCCCATTATCTCCTCCCCCCATTATCTCCTCCCCCCATTATCTCCTCCCCCCATTATCTTCTCCCCCATTATCTCTTCCTCCCCATCATCACCCCCCCCCATTATCCTATCCCCCCATCATCACCCCCCATTATTTCCTCCCCCCCATTATCTCTTCCCCCCATTATCTTCCCCCCCCCCCCATTATCTTCCCCCCCCATTATCTTCCCCCCCCCATTATCTCCTCCCCCCATCATCACCCCCCTATTATCTCCTCCCCCATTATCTCTTCCTCCCCCATCATCACCCCCCCCATCATCACCGCCCATCATCACCCCCCCCATTATCTTATCCCCCCATCATCACCCCCCCATTATCTTCTCCCCCCATCATCACTCCCCCCCCCATTATCCCCCCCCCCATTATCTCCTCCCCCCATCATCACCCCCCCATTATCTCCTCCCCCCATTATCTCTTCCTCCCCCATCATCACCCCCCCATCATCACCCCCCCATTATCTTATCCCCCCATCATCACCCCCCCATTATCTTCTCCCCCCCATCATCACTCCCCCCCCCATTATCCCCCCCCATTATCTCCTCCCCCCATCATCACCCCCCCATTATCTCCTCCCCCCATCATCACCCCCCCATTATCTCCCCCCCATTATCTCTTCCTCCCCCATCATCACCCCCCCATCATCACCCCCCATTATCCTCTCCCCCCCATCATCACCCCCCCCATTATCTTATCCCCCCATCATCACCCCCCCCCCATTATCTTCTCCCCCCCATCATCACTCCCCCCCCATTATCCCCCCCCCATTATCTCCCCCCCCCCATTATCTCCCCCCCCCATTATCTCCTCCCCCCATTATCTTCTCCCCCCATTATCTTCTCCCCATTATCTCCTCCCCCCATTATCTCTTCCTCCCCATCATCACCCCCCCCATTATCCTATCCCCCCATCATCACCCCCCCATTATCTCCTCCCCCCCATTATCTCCTCCCCCCATCATCACCCCCCCCCATTATCTTCCCCCCCCATTATCTCCTCCCCCCATCATCACCCCCCCATTATCTCCTCCCCCCCATTATCTCCTCCCCCCATCATCACCCCCCCCCATTATCTTCCCCCCATTATCTCCTCCCCCCATCATCACCCCCCTATTATCTCCTCCCCCCATTATCTTATCCCCCCCATCATCACCCCCCCCATTATCTTATCCCCATCATCACCCCCCCCGCATTATCACTCCCCCCCATCATCACCCCCGCATTATCTTCTCCCCCCCATCATCACTCCCCCCCCCCCCATTATCCCCCCCCCCCCATTATCTCCTCCCCCCATCATCACCCCCCATTATCTCCTCCCCCCATCATCACCCCCCCATTATCTCCCCCCCCCATCATCACCCCCCCATTATCTCCTCCCCATTATCATCGCCCCCCTATTATCTCCTCCCCCCCCCCATTATCTCCTCCTCCCCATTATCTCCCCCCCCCCATCATCGCCCCTCCCCCCCCCATTATCTCCTCCCCCTTCGAATCCTTCTATATACTCTATATAGAAGGGGTGGAGCTGAGCGTTCTCCGCCATAAACCACAATGTTGGGGCATCCAGAGATCATCCGAGGCCAATGTGACATCAGAGTGAATGTGTGACCAGCCGAACGTTCCCTGACACTCAACCCCGCCAGTCCTAACTATATATTAGAGTGTAAGCTCCTCTGTACAGAGACTGTGGGGAGGGGACATTAGAGTGTAAGCTCCTCTGTACA